>RPOG01001871.1:57530-89877 GCA_008086565.1 Thalassoma bifasciatum
TGAGGAAATAAATGTAATAATCCCCTAAAAGGAGTGAAATAAAGTTCTATGTAAACTTAGTGTTTACACCGGGGCCTGTGAGTGTTTGTGTTTGTTTGTGTTGGCTGATGTATGCAGAGCTGGAAGTAAAGATTATATCCAAACAGCAGCGTGGAGGTGGAAGCTCTATTAATATTTCCGTGGTGTTGAAAGTGAAGCCTCGTCCTTTGGTTGCCAGTCTGAAGGTGTTATATAACAGGTAACCCCTCAGATTCCTTTGTATTCAGGTCAGCTCTGGATGTATACTTTGCTCGTCCTTGTTCATAGATTGCACTTTCAGACATCCTTGCTCGTCTCCTCTGCAGCGTTTTTGAAGGTTTTTATATTTAGAGCCACATTTCTCTTCACCTTTAGAGTGAGATAAATGAATAATTAGCCGCAGAGAAGATTGCTGCAAACAAATTGCCCTCATCTGGAGGAGCTTTGGATATGAAGAGCCGCACATTTTCATTGTTGTCACACATTAAGCGGCGGTATTTGGTGCTCAATCATGTGTTTAAGATCATTAATCATCTCTAACGACCTTCATTAGGTTCCCTCTCTGTTTCTCCGTGTCCACGCCTGTTTGCACTGAGGAGGAGAAGAACAGACGACAGAAAGAGTTTGTGTTGTCAAACAAAGTCAGGAGATATTTATGGCGTTCGTGGCGTGAGCGTGTTTGCTTGATGGCTTCATTAGCACTAATTAGTTTAATGCTGCGTTTTCTTGAAACATAGATGAGTGAGCTTTAAATCTTCAGAGGAAGATATTACCTGATTAATTTAACTAACTTTTTCACTGTGTGTCACTGATTATCTGCTCGAGCTGTGATGCAGCAACTCATGAGCTCTTGTGCTTTATCACTGTATTTTTTATCCATCTTCTTTTTTGTCAGAAAGTCGAGCTCCAGAGACAAAAAAAGAGTTTGTGTTGTAAAACAGAGTCAGGAGATTCTGAAGACTTCATCAGCAGTGATCAGTTTTTAATAATAATAATAATAATAATAACAAATTTTATCCAAAAGTGCCTTTCAGGTCACCCAAGGTCACTTTACCCTTCCTGTTGTGTTAGGGTCGCCACTGACCCGTTTTAGTTTTTAAATGCATAAAAGAATCACTTAAAATTTGTTTACTGCATCAAGGCTTCTTGACTTTGTCAGGAACGTTGATTCCAACAAAATTATAAAAAAAGAAAAAAATCTCAACATTGTAAAATGCCCTGATTGAAATTTTGTTGCTTGTAGTGTTAAAGTCGGTATTGACCCGGTTATAAAAATAAGATTATAAACCAATATTTAGAGCCAAAATTGAAATCATAAGTGCACTGTCAGCCATCACAATGACAGACACCTCCTCTCCCAATCATGTGAGCTTCACTCATTTGTGTTTCCAATGCAAAAAGTATCTCTGCAAAGAAAACACAAAAAGTGTCACTTTTTTTCCACACAATGCATCTAAAAACATGCACGCTCACAAATCAATATTTTGTTTCATGACCTGTTCTGTGTTTCTACGTGTTTATATTAAAGTTCTATTGCTGGCAAAATATATATTTTTGCATTTTTTTGAAAAATATATGTATGGGTCAAAACTGACCCTAACACCATAGATGTTACTATAGTTGCTGATTTTGAAATGAAAAAATAAATAGAGCAAATTTATTTCAGAGATGTGTTCTATACCCCTCAATAATAGGCAGGTAACACAAAAACCTTTGGTTTATTTATAGGATTCTCTTTAGGTTATTTTTTCTGCTTTTTATTGAAATCAAGAGGTTTACTGTTAAACATTGGGCCCTGAGACCAACACCAAAAATATGAAACCCAATATTTTCATGGATAAGGAGCCTTACAAGGAAACCAAGAGATAACAAAAAAACTGGATCATATGTTTTGTTTTTAGTGTATTTTGAAGCTTATTTAAGACGCAGGTCGAAACCGACCCGCTAACACTGGGGAAGGAAAGAGAAAGCTCACACAGGGGGAGGGTTACACCAAAGTAAAACAATACATTAAAAAACAAAAAACTGTGATGTTTCCTAAATCCAGATTGAAACTCTTCCCAAAGACTGTTTTTAGTGAGGTGGTCTTTCATTTGGTTTCCAAGAGTTTTTGTCATGTTTGTATGAAACATATTGAGCTTTAAATTCTGGGTTGAATGTATCACCTGATTAATTTGCCAAACTTGGTTAATGTGTGTCACTGATTATCTGCTCGCGCTGTGATGCAGCACCTCATTAGCTCCGAACAGCCACGAGGCTTTTCAGCGTCTGAAAAATGAAATATTCCAAACAATTAAGCCTGATTTTCAGCAGCGTGATAAGCAGCGGTATCGCTCCTAATTGAATTATCCGCACACTCTTTGAGATGAACTGCATTAAGACGTTTCAAACAACAAAGCACTCACGCTCTTTTACAGACACTTCACAAAGTTCATCCAAGTTTCCCTCAGATGAAACCAGAGTTTTTATTTTTAGTGACGCCTCAGGATCCTGCTCTCAAACCATTATTTTCTCTCTCTCTGTGGCTGAAAGTCCTGCAGAGGATTCACCTTCACTCCAGGATCCACAGGAGGCTCCAGCAGGTAGACAGGTAGACTCACCTGGAACTGAAAACATGGAGACTTTTAAAGGTTGAAGCAGAGAGTGAGTCAGAGAAGAAGAAATCTGTAACGAGTGAAAACAAAACCNGCTAAAACAGGAGCTAAATGCTGAAACAGGAGCTAAAGGCTAAAACAGGAGTTAAAAGCTAAAACAGGAGCTAAAGGCTAAAACAGGAGCTAAAGGATCAAACAGGAGCTAAAGGCTAAAACAGGAGCTAAAGGCTAAAACAGGAGTTAAAAGCTAAAACAGGAGCCAAAGGCTAAAGCAGGAGCTTAAAGATAAAACAGGAGCTAAATGCTAAAACAGGAGCTAAAGGATAAAACAGGAGCTAAAGGCTAAAACAGGAGCTAAAGGATAAAACAGGAGCTAAAGGATAAAACAGGAGCTAAATGCTAAAACAGGAGCTAAATGCTGAAACAGGAGCTAAAGGCTAAAACAGGAGTTAAAAGCTAAAACAGGAGCTAAAAAGGAAAAACAGGAGCTAAAGGCTAAAACAGGAGTTAAAAGCTAAAACAGGAGCTAAAAAGGAAAAACAGGAGCTAAAGGCTAAAACAGGAGCTAAAGGATAAAACAGGAGCTAAAGGCTAAAACAGGAGCTAAATGCTCAAACAGGAGCTAAATGCTAAAACAGGAGCTAAAGGATAAAACAGGAGCTTAAGGCTTAAACAGGAGCTAAAGACTAAAACAAGAGCTAAAGTCTAAAACAGGAGCTAAAGGCTAAAACAGGAGCTAAAGTCTAAAACAGGAGCTAAAGACTAAAACAGGAGCTAAAGGCTAAAATAAGAGAGTTAAAGGCTAAAACAGTAACAAAGGACTAAAACAGGAGCTAAAGTCTAAAACAGGAGCTAAAGACTAAAACAGGAGCTAAAGGCTAAAACAGGAGCTAAAGACTAAAACAGGAGCTAAAGGCTAAAACAGGAGTTAAAGACTTAAACAGGAGCTAAAGGCTAAAACAGGAGTTAAAGACTTAAACAGGAGCTAAACTTAATGTAACCGGCTACTAAACTACTCTACAAACTTTTTTTTATTTTTTAAAATTTTTATTTTCGAATATGCAAATCATACAGGGCTTCCTTATAACTACCAACAGTTTTTATAATATGATACATAAATGAAAATATTTAGGAAACTAAACAATACTTCAATATAAAATAAAGTGAAATAATGAAAGAAATGACTTATTCGAAAAAGGAGTAAGTAGAAGCATAGTTTATTAACTCTCACCCCTTTCCTACATATAAATATTATATTTAATGTGAATATATATCTATACATAAACCTCTGTAATCACATACACCTATACTCATACACCAATACACCAATACATATATATACTCATACATACATATATACAATATATATGCAATCCAAACTTACAAGGTTTGATTGTTTTCACATTTCAAACAACAGTAACTTGATAAATACATAAACACGTCGTCTTCAACAAAGAAAAGCAGAGTTAAAAAGAAGAGTTGATCTATTTTCAGTTTCATAACAAATATATCAGTTTGTGTGAGTCGCTGTGATCCACAGATTCTTCTCTCAGTCACTTTAAAAACACAGGAACAAGTTAAAGTCTTTTTCCAACAGGAGGGAAACTCTGATTCTTGACCTGTGAAGGTGATTGGACGGTAATTCATTGATCGACAGTTCTTTTCTTTTTTATTTGCACTCATGATGGGAGAGATACTTCTTTCTATTTGATGCTTCTTTTACATGCACGCTTAATGAAACTGTCCAAATACTGACGTCTCTGTTTGATCATAAAAATCTTTTTACTGATGCAGCTCCACAGCCACGTTACAAAGAAACTGCCCTTCAGTCTGTGCTGAAATAATAATCACCTCCTCTCCACAGCTTTTTTTTTTTCAGGGAGAAAAACACATGAACACATCATTAACGTTTTAAATACGTGTGTGCATAAATGCTTTTATGTTATGCACAATTACAGAAGGAGCAGCTTTAATCTAAAGACAGTTTAAATGAGTTTAAAAAGCTGCAGCACAAAGAGCTGGATGTTTTCTTCAGGGACAAATCCCCAAAGAGGAGAAGGAGCGTTTAAGTGTGGAGCAGTTTTCTGCTTTGTTCCTCGACACTGACGTGGATCATTAACTGCTATTAATTCTCTGAACAAACAAACAAACAAACAAACAAAGAAACAGTGATTTCAGAGCTGCAGGTTAATGTTGTGCAGAGCCGTGCAGCGTGTCAGATCTGTAACATGCAGCAGAACATGCACATTTTAATAAGACACGTCGCCTCCGTGACATTAATTCAGGCTCCGCTCGGCCTCTGCCCTTTTAATTTTCCAGGAGTCTGTCAGCGTTTCTGTCTGAGAGCAGCTCAACCGTCCAGTCTGGGTTTGTAACAGACTGAAGACGGTGTTTGCAGCAGCAGCAGGTCTTCATTTAATATTCTCAGAATCAGAAAAGACTGTGCAGAGATTTGAGGCTGAAGAAGGGAAATTAAATCTCTAATCTCTGTTCGGTCCCGGGAGCTTCCTCAGACTTTCTTCAGTTTCATTTTTCTGTCTGTTTGTGCTGCTGTTTGTGTCATTTTGCATGATTTATCGTTGGTGTGATGACTGCTCATGCAGCTGAGAACAGAGTCAGAGTCTGACAGAGAAAAATGAACAAACACAAAAACCTCTCTCTGCACTGGGTCACATTTATGCTCATTCTCAGATGAAGAGCTCTGCTTTAAATATGGAATATTAAATATAAAGGTCTGTTTACACCAGTTAGAAATATAACAATAAACAATGATAATGAAGCTATTTTTTAACCCTATATTGAGTCCAAATTGTGAGATAAAATGTCAAATTAATGAGAAAATCAAGTCTCAATTTCAACTTTTTAACTCTTAAAATTTGACTTTCTTCATTCAAATTGACTTTTTATCTTGAAGAATTAACTTCTTATCTAATATTTCTGACTTATCCTCTCCCAATTTTAACTTTGCTTTCTCAAAATGTTGCCTTTAATCTCATAGCTTATCTTTTATTTTAAAATTTTGACTTTTTGATTAAGTTTTGGCTTTTTATCGAAGAATTTTGATTTTTGTCAGAAATAATTAACTTTCAAGTTTGAACTTTAATTTCCAATTTAAAAATATCTAAAAATTTTGGTATTTTAATGTAAATATTTTGCTTTTTCATTCAAAATTTGGATTTTGATTTAAGAACATGACCATATATTTTATATTTTGATTTACTATCTGCAAAACTTTGACCTTTTCATCTCATACATTCAACTTTTAATCTGATATCTTAACTTTCAACTCAAAAGGAAAGCTTTTTATCTCAAAAACTGGACCTTTTAGTTCTAAAAGAAATGGACTATTTAGGTCATTTTCAATTTTTCTGTTTACAAAAGTGTGACCCATATATCTCATAGTTTTGACTTATCTAAAAAAATGCTTTTTTACCTAATATTTCAACTTTTAACTCAAAATTTTGACGTTTATAAAAAAAGGACTCTTTATTTTTTATATTTCAACATTTATGATTTCAAAATTATGACTTTTTATCTCAAAACTTTGACTTTCATCCAAAAAAGTTCAACTTTGATTTTTTATCTCATTTTTTTCTATCTCAAACAAATTGACTTCTTTATGTAATATTTAAACTTCTACTGCAAAATTACGACTTTTTATTGAAAAAACTGAATTCTCCTCTCAAAATTTCAACTCCTTATCTCAAAATACTGACTTAATAATGGTAAAAAGAAAAACCTGAACAAAGCAAAGTTTTATTATTATTATTTTTCTCACTGTCAGAAATGAGCTTTTATAAATATTTTCCTTCTCAGACTCGGATTCAGACTCACACCTGTTTGAATCCTGTTCAGGACGTAACGGGCCAAACCAGTGTGTGTTTGTCGTCACGGCGACCTGAAACACACTCATCAGTTTGGCTCGCATGTTTGACGACTGCTGCATTCTGGGAAGACGGAGTGCAGGTACGGTGGCAGCTCTGAGACTCTGTTTGGCATTATTCAGAGCAGCAGGAGGCACACACACACACACACACACACACACACACACACACACTCAGAGCTGAGAAAGGTCAGAGAGAAAAATGGAGAACAGTGGTAAATTGCTTCTGTCCTGTTCCAGGTTTGTTGCTCTGTTTCTTTCTCTTCAGGCTGTTTGTGCTCAGACTCTGGATCAGAACTTTCAGTCACATCAGTTTCTGTCACACGGGGACGAAACAGGGGTCAAAGGGCGTCAGAGCGAACTTTTGGTGCTTTTCCACTCTACAATTCCAGCTCTACTCTACTGGTCTCTACTGGGTTTGGTTCTTTTCCTCTAGCCCGACTACAGACTCACGGTGGGCGTGGATCTTATAACACAGCTGCGCTAAAGTGCTGCGCAGAAGTGCGTGCATGTTCATCTATAACGCCACACAAACATCATTTTGTACTAACATATGTGCCACCGTGGTCTTTAAAGGAAAAAAAAAAGCTTTAAAAAGATTTCATTAAAGTAATACAGCGGCTCAATGTGGGTCGTCATGACAACGGAGGTAAACAACAGCCTGGTGCTGCTGCACGCGGAGGAAAACGAAGGAGCTGCTTCCTGACATCAACTCTTCCCTGGATCCAGTGNCATCTGGGCTGTGAATCAGGACACACACACACACACACACACACACACACACACACACACACACACACACACGCACACACACACTCGGGGCTCATTGATCAGATCCTGTCAGGTTTGCTCACAAAGAAGAATGAGGAAGTTTTTCTTTAATGGAAATAAGTTTGAGCGTGTGATTTATGGCCTCAGCTTTAATAACTCTTCAGTGTTTCTGCTTTTATCTCACTCACCTGTTTCTGGAGCCTCAGAAAAAATAAAACACAAACGATGGCAGCAACACGTCCTCTCTGCACGAGCTGATACCACAGCGAGTAACAGGAGTGTGTGTGTGTGTGTGTGTGTGTGTGTGTTTTCATGCTTTCATATTCTCACTCTGTTACTGGTCCATAAAATTCCCTCTGAGCTGTTTCAGCCTCTTTGTTTTATTCTGTTTCTAACCTCTAATCTCTCATCAACATCAGGGGTTGATTGTTGAAAGATAATCTGATCAGATTATGGTAATCAGATTAAATTGAACTTTGATAATGGGTTGTTCCAAACTGGAAAGAATCTGAAAGCAGATTAGATCACATAATCCAATCCTAGTTTGAATCTTATCTCAAATCTTGAGTCTTAAGAAATAAATAAAACAGGATTTTAAAGTCGTAAAACTTTAAAATTGGTCAAATAATAGAAAATTTATATAATTTAGTGTTTTTACTTTCTAAAAATTTGGTATAAGAGATGAAAAGATTTTGAGATTCAACATCAGATTTAAGACTTGTATCTCAAAATTTTGAATTATAAAGTCAAATGTTTAAGATAAAAAGATACAATTAGTTCATCTTATGAGATTAAAGTCCAAATTTTGACTTTTCATTTCATGTTTTCACCAAATACAGGGTAAAAAAAAACTTTGACAAATCCATTCTTTATGTTTATAATTTTAACTGGAGGTCGGGAAGAGCGAATATGGGTCTTCAGAGTATGGTCACCCTGGATAAATTAAACTTTTAAAGTACTTTGTAATATTTTACAATATAAAAATTTATAATATTTGATCATTCCTTTCTTCTAGACTTAAAACTTTATCCCATTCAGTCAGAGATGATTCAACACTAGTTTTAATTTTCATCTGAGAAGTTTAATATGTGTTAGTTTAATAAATTCAGCCACATTAAGACTTAATAAATCTTTTGAATTAGCTCTCAGCTTTGTGAGATGTTTCCTCCAGGACACACACACACACACACACACACACACACACACGCACACACACACACACACTTGGGTCCAGTCTGGTTTTTAATTCTCCCTCAGCTCTCTGCTAAATGAACAGGATGGCAGAAAGTGAGTGGGAGTGGGAGCTCTGCCTGTCATCATTCACAAAGGCAGCGGAGCATCAATACACCACTGAAAGACTCGGTGTGTGCGTGTGTGTGTGTGTGTGTGTGTGTGTGTGTGTGTGTGTGTGTGTGTGTGTGTGTGTGTGTGTGTGTGAGTGATGTTCGGAGGTGTGTGGAGTGCGTGGGCAGTGTCTGATGAGGTCATGGAGGTGTGTGTACCTCTGCGGCTCTGGCTGCTGTTTGCTCTGCTCTGCAGCCTGTTTCCAAAAGACTCCAAACCTGAAACGTTGGATTCTCTTTTCACTCTCTCACTCTCAGTGTGTGTGTGTTTGGACTCAGTGTGTGTTTCCTGTGTGTGTTTTCTGGGGCTGCAGCCAGCGTCCAGGCCCTGTCAGGTAGACGCAGCAGCAGCAGCAGCAGAAATGTGGGGCTGTAATGTGCTCAGTGAACAGGAACATTGTGTTTGACTCCTTATCTGCCCCCTGGTACTGTCCCCCCCAGATTCTCATTTACTCTCCACTCAAAGACTTTCTCTTATTAAATTATTCAAATGAAGACGACAACGCTACGTCAGATAAACTGAAAATGAACTTCAACTTTAGGAAGTCAGGATCTGAAACAGTTTCCTGCAGCAGCTTTAAAACCTGGAGAGAGGAGTGTGTGTGTGTGTGTGTGTGTGTGTTCATGGAAGAGAAAACAAAAAGAAAGTGTGTGAAGAGACACAGGTGAAACTAATGGGTGTAATCAAACAGAGGAAAAAAGTAGAGCTCTCAGCTAAAACAGCTCTAAGGGAGAATAAAACTACAAAACAGGAAAAACACTGAGGAAATGGAGCTGTGTATCTGTGAAACTACATATGGGTCAATGACAAAAAGAGGGTCTAAAAACGTATTTTTAAAAGTTCTTTGAAAATGGATAAAAACATATTTCTGAGTGAAGAATTATGTTTTCTAACAGATTTCAGTAGTTGACCAACATTTCAAAGTTTTTAGGTTCATTATTTTTTAGTATTTTTAATTTGAGCACCCAAAAATGTCAGGTGGAGCAAGCAAATATATGAAAATATATTTATATGTTCCTGTTATTTTTTCTGTGTGAAATTATTGGCAAGTATCTCTCAAGTGTCTGTAGTGACTCATACATTTTCATTTTGTGTGTTTCATTTCTTTTATTTGTGAATAAGATAAATAATTTGATGTTAAAATAACATTTCACATTATTACATTGGTTGTTCCACCTGACATGGAAATTGTTCCAGTCACCAATGAAGTGAAAAAAGCTTTTTTATCAGTATTTCAGAGAAATCTACAAACTTTTCCACTTGGTCACAAATGTCATTTGGGCTCCTCTGGCTGATGCAGTTTCCTGTTTCCTGTTTTATTCTCTTCACTTTAAAATAAAAGTCTAATGTTACGGTTGCACCACCCTGACATTTGACAAGGTGAAATTACGGGACAAAAGTTTTTTACATTTCTCAACAGCTTTAAACTTATTTTTATTTGCAAAGAATGTTTTATTTAAAAAGGCTCAAGCATAAAATAATGCCACTGTATTTTTAATTTCCATTTACAATAACTGACATTCAATTTTTAGAGTTTAATTACTGTGGATACTTGTCAGGACGGTTGCACCACCTGACATTTTGGGGGTTTGAGGAACCAAAACACAAAAAAACATGTTATATTTTAATAGTTTAAAGATGTGTTCAAATAACACAGGTTTCATAGAATAAAGAAATACATGTGATGAAATGATGGAAGGAAATATTGCACTCAGACACAAAAAAGGGGACGTCACCTCATTGACCCATATATGTTTATATTCTGTCATTAACCAAAGTTGTAGGTCACTAAAAACTATCTTTTCTGAACACTCTGGTTACATAGTGTCATGTTTACACCGGTTACCAGAGTTTTAGGATCTCAAACGTCACAGTTTACAGCAAAAAAAAGCCGCTGACATCACACGTCATCACGTTTAGCAGTTTTATTTTTGCAGGTGTTTGTTTCAACACTTCTTGCTGCTTATTTCTTCAAGTGCATCTTTTCACTTCTGTTGAGGAATAAAACTCTTTATGGGTCTTTAAATTAAAGATGTTTTAATTTGGCAGAAAGGACAGAATGATCAGGATTAATTCTGATTGGTTGGTTTCTTGTCTGAAAAACACTGCCCCCTAGAGGTTTGGATGATTAGAGCTGCACTTGTTGATGGATTTTCCCAGTTTCGTGTGCACGATTTAATTTTTGTAAAGGATCAATTGTGGACACAAGTATTTTTAAAAATGAATGAGGGGGGTTATTTGTTTTTAAAAATACTCGACTACGTGTGAACAAGGCCTCAAGTAAACCAACAACAAAGTGTGTGAAGAGACACAGGTGAAACTAATGAGTGTAATCAAACAGGGAAACAGTCTGTTAAAAGTCTGCGCCTGAAGGATAGAAACTGTGTTTTAAACTGTATTTTTTTGTTAAAGAAAAACCAATTAGTTATGTCTTTTAATAACAAATTCTAGTTTGAGACAAACATTTAAGCAGATTCATGCCTGTTAGTCCTTACAGTCGGGGTTCCCTTCAAACTAGAGCAGACACTGTGGAAAAAAACTACAAAATAAAAAAAAACAGGAAACATACTCAGTAGATAGGAACAACAAAATAAAACAGAAAAACACTAAAACAACAAGAACTACAAAATTGCACCGGAAAACAAAATCAGAGAGCGAGATCTACAAATTAAAAAGAAAAATAACCCAATGAAAACATAATAGACATCTGGATCTCAGTGGGTTTTCCATCTGGTCAAATAAAGAGAAATAAAATAAAACAGGAAACAAACACAAGGAGCAGGACCTAGACAATAAAAGAGGAATCACACAAAGCATGAACTACAAAATAAAATAGGAAATAGTCAAGAAGAAAGAGCTTCAAAATGAAATGGGAAGCACACTCAAGGAGAAAGAAATACAGATTTATCAAGACGACCAAACACATCTACAATTGATTTTTAATAAATATATTTTAAGAAAAAGGAAAAGGTTTTCTACCGATGAGGCAATATCTTTAGTTATTTTAATCTTTAGGTCCAGAGGTCAGGGAAGAAAAAAAGAAATAGAAAGATAAAGATTAACACACAAAGAAAATGTGTTTTTAGAAGACTGTTTTTTTAATATTGGGTCATTAAAATGTGCAGCTATCCTTATTTTTTTTAATTTTTCAACAACAATGGAGCCATTCAGGGGGCGTGTCCTCTTTATTTGTTCATATCTGTGGAAAAAACTACATAATAAAACAGGAAACACATGAGACAGGATCATCAAAAAACAAACAAGAAATTCAAAGAAGATGAAACGGAGCAACAGGTGAGAGTTGGAGTTGATGTTTTGTTTCCAACAGCAGCTTCAGAGTCATTTTCAGAGGCTGACGTTCCTGCTGAGCTGTTCCACGGTGGTTTTCAGGTTTTCGTGGCGCTCTGACTAACAGCCCGTCACATCATGAGGCTGGTACCTGGCATCAGCGTTCTGAACACTCACCTGTCGTCATTTGGATCTGTGAAGTTCACCGGCGCCGCGAGCCAAAAAAAAAACATAAAAGCCCATCATCAAAGCTGACATTTGGACAGGTTGGTGCAGCATCTGTGCTGTGAAAAAGACAAAAAAAAAGAACATTAATATTTGTCAGACTCATTAAACAGTCCTGGTGAAGTTATTAGAGATGCACTGAGAAAAGTGAAGCAGCTCCACTTTAAATTTAGGAAGTAAAAAAACACAGCACCTGAGACTTTTACTGATTTAAAGCCAGCTTTAGTGGATCACTGACAAAAAAAGAAAAAACATCTCCCTAAGTCGTTTCCTCCACACTTGATCCCTGTGAAGCTGTAGGACAATGTTAACTTTGCTCCAGCTGAAATGGAGTTGAGCCCTGCAGCTCCTCTGCATTTAATTAGAGCTTTCTAATGACGGAGCCGCTCTTATGAATAATCCATGTCTCAAACCCCGGGAGTCAGCAAAGCCCTGAGAGAAACCAACAGGCAGCCACACTCTGATTGTTATTATTTCATCCCACTTATTTATTTTGCAGGAGACGGATATTAAAGCTCTGGGTGGGACATTTATTAGGGAGGCACTTTTGGCATATATGTTTAATTTCTTTCTTCATCCCGGCAGCAATCGATGAATCAAACGCTGAGACTCAAAGAGAGTTTGAATCATCAACACTATTACTGAGCAGCCTGGAGACGTGACAGACGTGACGACAGAAAACCAGCCCCTGAGACTGTTCACATCTTTGGGGTTTGTTTTTACAAACTCACTGAAGGTTTGGTATCAAATCAAGAAAGTATTAGGCCGACAAACACTTCCACCTTTAATCCTGTTAGCTGTTATCAAGCAGTTCCTCCTCACTATCACAGACTTGTTCACTAAGATACAAGATATTTTAATTATCATTGCACATGTGTAGGGATAGGCATCAAGTTCCTGTTAAGAATTGATATCTTTAGCTTTTTTGCTGAAGTATTTTCTTTTCTCGATTCTGAAACCATCAGCCCTGAAAGCCCAGAAAAAGCAGATATATGCTTCTATTTTTAAACAAGAACTGTTGAGTTTTTACTCCTGACGTACGTTCAGAGATCAAGGATTCAGACTTTCATATTTATTCAATTAACCCTGTAATAATGTCTGATAAATCAAAAATAGTCAGAAAATTCTGATTGTTTTGGAACTGAGATTGTTTATTAACCGTTTTCACAAAATCCAATTTATCACTTTATATGCTTTATCATTTCATTTATTTACAAGAAAGTTTCAAAGCTTCCCTTTAAGTACAACAACAATTTCAAGAAGAAAGAGGAAACTTGCATGAGATTAAAAAAATGTGCAGCTGTGTTGAGGCATTTGTTATGATTATAATGAACTGTTAAGAGATCTAATATGATAAAAAGGTAGACAAGAGTCATTAAAATGTATATATGAATAAATAAATATAAGTCTGTATATACAGGGTGTGCAATATATACAAACATGCATATTTATATATGTACCACATCTGAGTTGTGCTAACTATTTCAGTAATTTTTTAAGTAAATATGCATTCATTTCATGCAGAAAACTGAGTAACTCTTTAGATGTTATTCTAAACTTCTTGAAAATCAGCAATGATTTTCCTGGAAACATGTGAGTGGATGATTTCACAAGAGCAAGTTTTTTAAAAAAAGGGCCAAAATCAAACTTCAGCTGACTGTAGTGATATGATAAACATCATTAACATGGTAAAATATATGTGTTGACATAGATGAATCAATTAATCTCTGAATTGTTAACTCGAGACACTCTCAAAAACATGTTAACACATTTTTATTTTTGTTTTATCAGCAGAGCCCCAACATTAAAACTAGATAAGACTCTGATATTAACCTCCATGAGTTCAGAGCTTTGCAGCATTTAACAAGTTACAAAGGAGAGGAAAAACTTCCTTTTAAGAGGCAGAAACCTCGGACAGAACCAGACTCATGTTAGACATAGAGATAAACACAGACAAACAAACAAGAGAAACAGAAAAGGATACAGACACAGACAAAAAAAATATAATCCCTCTGCATCCCCAATCAAGACACCTCAGAGAAACAAAAGCATAAAAAAGACGTTTATGACGTTTGTTTGTTTCCACAACAAACCACGCACCAGCAGGGATGTGTCTACCCCCGTGGGTGACGGTGCTGATGGGAAATGTAGTCACTTTCTCAGAGAACAACCACAGCTGTGGCTCAGATTCACCTTTGCTCCAGGTGTAACAGACACAGCACAGGTGACGGATGCTCTTTCACATCTTCACATGAGGAACTCTGAGTTTTCTAATGTGAATAAGTGTCTGCATTGACATCAGAGGAAGGATTAGTGTTTGGATTGGAGCCACTGAGTCATGAGTGGGTAGCTCAGGTAAGCAGAAGCAGAAGTGTTGCTATGGTGTTGGACTTGAAAGTGCTCTTGTTGCGAGGAATCAGACTTGCGTGGGCAAATTCTGTAGTTGTCATCCATCCGACCTCTGAGCTCCAGTCACATTTCTCCGTTCAGTTTTTTGATCTCCAGAGGAATCAGAGCAGTGTTTGCAGTCACAAAACCTCAGAAATGACTCTAAAATTCCTGTTTCTCTCAGATCAAATCTCACCAGCAGTTGCTCTCCTCTGGGTTTTTTTTACAGAAACCTCGGAGCGACGACTGGAACTCGCTGTGACGGAGACACAAAAGGGACGAGCACAAAGAAACACAAGGTTACAGCTGCAAAAAGACCTGAAAGTGCAAACCTTAAAGCTCCTCTGATAAATGTTGGGCTTTAATGTAACTATGTAAAGCAGTTCACCTGTTAGGATCACAGTTTTATTCATACAGACTTTAACAGAACGACCTTCCCGTGGAAATGCAAATGAAAGGTGATCACTTAGTGAACTGTGACTCTTTGAAACTCCACCTGGATCATAAATCTCTCACATCATAAGAGCTATGTGCAGTCCCAGCATGCATTGCATGTCTGTGGTGGATCAGACTTATGACATCCAGTGGTGGAGACTTTCAGAAGAAGTGGGTAAGGCTTTATCAGGTCCGTGTAAATATAGGAAACTATGATGTTGTTCTGACGGAGTGTGCATGAGTGAAGAATCTTAAGCATCAATGTCAACATGGACCCATTGTTACTCATCTGAAGGGTCCAATCAGGTTCCACCACCCTTCTAGCTCCGCCCCCAAAGATTTTCAAAGAGGGAGTGAGATGCAAGAAAAGTGGAAAGGACGACGAGTCTTTGGTGACAGAATCAAAGCATCCAGAGCTGAAGAGGAGGAATCATTCACTCACCTGTCACTTTGTTGTTTTTAAAAAAAGGAAAAAAACTCTCATCGGATGCTGTAGCTGTGTCAGCACGTTTCTGTTTGAAACGTTAAATATTTTTGCAGATTTCAGCGAAAAACTCGCTTGTGATTAATTCGCTGCTTTTCTATTTGATGAGGGAACAAACTGCTGGATTCAAAGCTGCAGCCCCGAAAGTCTCTTTTCAACTCTGCAGAATCTGATCGGCCCTTAGAAATATTTTAGACTTCATTAACATAAAATAACCTTCAGACAAACAACAAACTCCCCATGCATTAACTTTGATAAAGTAATGAGATGAAGAATCTCACTTTGCTGCAGAAATCCTGTTTGTATCTTTGCAGTAAAACACATCAGCTCTTTCTCTCCGTCCACAAACTCTGACTCCAGGCTGAAGAGTCCACAGAGAGCAGAGCTGTGCTGCAAACTCTCTCAGGTGTGGACTCTTAAAAACATTATGTGAAAGCACATCCAGTTCCAAAGCAGGAAGGCCAAACCGTGTGTGAACCGAGCTGCTTCCCTTTCTGCTCTGAAACTTTGTGGAGTGGATTTTATTTTGTCCACATGCTGCATATCATCCAGGAAATCCACTTCCCCGCTGAGCGTGCGTGAAGAAAACAAGCGGAGCTGAGCTGTGTTTGGACGCGTGTGTGTGTCTGTCCTCTGTTACCTTTGCTTTAGCTTCCACAGATAAACTATGTACACTTTTGTTTCCCTCTTCAGATGTCTGCAGGATTCAGTAAACAGAAAGTGGCAGAGCTACTTCTGAAATTATTTCTCTGCGACGAAGAAAAACAAACTTATGTTGTGAGCTGTTGATGCTGCTGCTCTCTCTGTGTCTGTTTGTGGTTTTATCCTGAATACGAATGAAAACCTTCAAACATGCAGAGTGTAAGCAGTGGTCACGGCTCAAACGCGCATCTTTACGTCTTTATGAGCATGTGTGTGCAGCTGAATTACAGTCGGCTCCTCTGCAGAACGATACTGAAGATTTCTGCACTCAGAGCTGAGAGCTTCATCCTTAAAACACCTGTTTCTGCAAACTGCTGCTAAAAGTCACAAACACCTGATACAGAGTAAATAAATGCATCAATAGATACTAAATTTGATACTTTTTACACAGAAAAGCAGCTTCTAAAAATGAACCAAGAACACAAACACAAAAACTAATGTTTCTGTAGAATGAAAGTATTGTAAGACAAAAAAAATCAAACAGCTCTCACATATGGGTAAATTAACTTCTACATAAACAATAATATTTAGAAAAATTAGAAATAAACTGATATTTTGAGAATCTTTCTCATCACCTAAGTATTGATCAATACTGGCACCAACATTGTTATCGATATATCAATATTTTAGATGGATTTAGCGGCCGCTAATAGACACAGAGTGATCAAACACAGGTGTGTGACCAGACACAGGTGAAACCCATGAGGAGTAATCAAGACCAACCAGACACACAAGGAGCAGGAAATACAGAATAAAAGAGGACGAAACAAGACAAGAATCATGAACAAACAAAGCAGAAACATCAGAGAAATTTACAAGACATAAAAACACGAGGAACTCACACGATAAAAACACCTGAACCTGACAGAATAAAACAGGACACAGACTCACGAACAACCTTAGAGACAGAAACCACTGTTTCTACATTAACCACAGTTTTGGAATGAAACGACGTACAAATTCTTTGCTGTACTTAACTGTACTTAATGACAATTTTCATGAGCTCTACTTCATTATTTTTTATTTCTGACAGCTTTTACTTTCACTCCACTAAATTTCCCTTGGCCTTCTTTGTGATTCATTACTTCAAAATCAAATAAGAAATTTAAGTTAGTGAAAGTTGTTTGTTGTGTGGACAGTCAAGCGCATAAAGTTTTTGTTTGTCTGATTTTCTCACATTTTTGATGTCGTCATGGAAGAATTTGAGGCTTGTCTCTGTGCTGTTTGGCGTATTGTAAGCAGGAAACTTTGTGGCATTTGTGTAGAAATGTCTTTCTTCAGCCCATTTTTCCTCAAGTGCCTCCTTATTGTGCATCTTGAAACAGCCAGACCACATTCTTTCAGAGAGTCCTGTATTTCAGCCGAAAAAAGGCAAAACTGTGAGATAAAAAGTTGACATTTGAGGCAAGGAGTCAAAATAATGAGATAAAAGTCTGAATTTTAACTTAAAAAAATTCAAAACTTTTGGATCATAAGATCAAAATTTTGAAGCAAAAAGAGGGAAATTTTGGGGAAAAGGTAAAAAAAATTGGGAAGTTGAAATTTCGTCTATAGGGTTAAAACTATGAGAAAAAAAATCAGAGTTATGAGATATTACAAATACGAGATAGTGGAGTCAAAACCATTGGATAACATTAGAATCTTAAGATAAAAAAGTTAAAATTTGGGATAATGGAGCTGAAATGTTGAGATAAGTAAAAATTAAAGCTGCCAAGCAGCGATAAACGGGACCGAGCGCATTGGTCATTCGAGGCACACGTGGGGTTATAGCACGTTGGTCATTCGAGGCCCTTGTGGGGTTCAGAGCACATGGACACTACAAGCCTGCAGAAGGCACCCTTAGTTTAAGTTGGGCCTGTAGAAGCAGCCAAATGACCATATTTGCTGGAGGCAAATAGTCATTTATGGTGTGTGTGAGTTTGATTAGACATAAAATTTGGGCAAAAACATAAGCAAAAGTTGCAAGACCAAGAGTTGAATCCTCTAAGTTTGAGGGTGTGTCCAGGGATTATTTTGACAGTTTGAATGAAATTTGAATGAAATTAGGCCAAAAATCAGGGACTTATAGGGACTAGTTCATTCATGAAGCAAGTTTAGAGTTTGACAGTAACCCAGATGGAAATTCTTGTAAATAGGAGGTTGCCCTTAGAAATGATGCTCGCTGAAGATGTTTTTGATGTTTCTGTGCAGTTGTTTTGAAAAATACAATAAAGGGGGAGGAGGAATTACTGACAGAGTAAAACCTTTAATTTCCTGGCGCCAATGGGAGGTGCCTTACTTTGGGTGAATGAAAGTCATATGGCTGCATTCAGGCTTGGACACTGAACATTTGTGTGTGTTTTGGTCAGGATCTGACTTTTTGCAAGAATGTTATTATCAAGGAATTGTGTTTCTATATTAATGGTCAACTATGTGTAGTTTGGGTGTTTTCCAGTAGGGGGCGCTGTACATTGACACCTACATGGACTCAGGCTATGACAGCGAACATACGTGTGCACTTTGGTCCGGATCCGAGTTTGCGAACCAGAGATATAGAGGTTTGATTGTTCAAAAAATTGTCAAATTTGATCGCCGTTTGTGGCCACGCCCTTTTACCCAGGGAAAATTCAAAAATACCTTTGGTGCATATAAGTGTCTTGTACACATACATGCGGTTTGGAGATGATCGGAGAAAAAGTGAAGGAGTTATTAGCAGAATGCAAAACAGGAAGTAGGTCCATGCTACACAGGAAGTGGCCCAATTCTGAAGTCGTGAAACTTTCTTTGGTATAAAGTGTTATATTTTCTGATAGGTCTTTTCATGAAGAATGCGCATGAGAATTTTCATGCTGATCGGAGTTTGTTTAAAAATTAGCGAGGCACTTTTTTTTGCGCTAGCTACGACTGAATTATGCGATCCGGCCGGAATTTTCACGGGAAATTGGCCACATACTGGTGGTGCGTCTAAGGGAGCACCTAATTTAAAAATTATTAACAAAAAATTGGATTTAAAAATAAAGGAGTAATGAGGTCGGGAAGTTGGCGAGTTTTCCGAAAATGCCGACTTTGACCTAAAATATCGGCAGTAACCCATAAAATGGTAACAGAACATTTTATATATTATGAAAGGCCTTGGAAAGATCTATGTGGAAAAAAACTGTCATGCCGATTTGACTTCGTAAAAAAGTTCGGAAACTTAATCGCCCCCTTGTGGCCATACCTTAAGACTAATGAAAACTCTTTGTACAACTTTTAATCCTCGATATATGTCGCATACACATGACAAAGTTGAAGTTGATCGGACAAAATCCCTAGGACAAGTTCGTTCAAATGCGTAGCCTATTTTTGGCCAAAATGGCACTTTTAGGCCTCATTTCCGAATTTCCTGTCCAGAATTTCTATATGGTCCTAGGAGAGTTTTTTGTAGGTCTGGCCAAGGACATTTGAAGCTACTATAATTTACAACTATAGCACAACTTTTTCCGAGGGGCTAGCGCAACTAATCCGCGCCTAGCGTAGCTAGCATGCGAAAAATTTTTAGACGTTACACCTGAGTAGCGGTTCCACATTCACGGGGATGTGCCATAGGAACATATATGTTTTTCTCAAAGGAAATACCTGAAATTTTAGCCAACGGAGTACCAAAGAAACAATAATAATCCTAAGGATTACAATAGGGTCCTCGCTGACACTGTCAGTGCTCGGTCCCTAAATATGAGACAAAATGTCAAAATTCTCAGATAAGAAACAGGAATAATGAGACAAAAAAGTGAGAATGTTCAGTTAAAAAATTCAAAATTTTGAAGTAAAAAAGAGGAAATTTTGAGAAAAATGTCCAGAGACCACATTCTTTCAGAGAGTCCTGTATTTCAGCTGAAGTTATTTGTGGGTTTTTCTTTGCATCCAGAACAATTTTCCTGTCAGTTGTAGCTGAAATGTTTGTTGGTCTACCTGACCGTGGTTTGGTTTCAACAGAATCCCTCATTTTCCACTTCTTCATTAGAGTTTGAACTCTGCTTATTGGCATCCTCAGTTCCTTGGATATCTTTTTANGTTTCACAGTAGGAATGGTGGACCTTTCATCATAGGCCTTGTTGACTCCTCTCCAAATGGAACAATGTTTATGGTTGTGGACAAAAAGTTCACTTTTGCTCTCATCACTCCAAATGACTTTGTTCCAGAAGTTTTGAGGCTTGTCTCTGTGCTGTTTGGCGTATTGTAAGCAGGAAACTTTGTGGCATTTGTGTAGAAATGTCTTTCTTCAGCCCATTTTTCCTCAAGTGCCTCCTTATTGTGCATCTTGAAACAGCCAGACCACAGTCTTTCAGAGAGTCCTGTATTTCAGCTGAAAAAAGGCAAAACTCTGAGATAAAAAGTTGGAATTTGAGGCAAGGAGTCAAAATAATGAGATAAAAGTCTGAATTTTAAATTAGAAAAATTCTAAACTTTTGGATCATAAGATCAAAATTTTGAAGGAAAAAGAGGGACATTTTGGGGAAAAGGTAAAAAAAAATGGGAAGTTGAAATTCTGTCTATAGGGTTAAAACTATGAGGGGAAAAAAAAGTCAGAATTATGAGATATTACAAATACGAGATAGTGGAGTCATAATCATTGGATAACATTAGAATCTTAAGATAAAAAAGTTAAAATTTGGGATAATGGAGCTGAAATGTTGAGATAAGTAAAAAATATGAGACAAAATGTCAAAATTCTCAGATAAGAAATAGGAATAATGAGACAAAAAGTGAGAATGTTCAGTTAAAAAAATCAAAATTTTGAAGTAAAAAAGAGGAAATTTTTAGAAAAATGTCCAGAGACCACATTCTTTCAGAGAGTCCTGTATTTCAGCTGAAGTTATTTGAGGGTTTTTCTTTGCATCCAGAACAATTTTCCTGTCAGTTGTAGCTGAAATGTTTGTTGGTCTACCTGACCGTCCAAACCAAAGTTGTCTTAGGGAGTAAAAGGTGAAGAAGTAATCTCAAACTTGAGACGAATAACCGTAGGAGTCAAGGAACCTATAGAAAAATATAGGGAAAGGACAAAATATGTCAACCTAAGTGATTTCCTGCAGAAACTTTGACAATTCTTTTTCTTTCCTCATGACTCAGAATCCAGTAATGTCAGTGCAGCACTGGATGAAAGATGCAAGTGTGTGTCAGGAGCTCAGAAACTCACTGAGCTTTTATACACACACACTGATTAAAGCAGATAGATCTCAGGTGAGGTCATTCATTCATATTTTCTGCAAAAAGGTAAAGAATGAATAAATTCTGCACGTGTATGTAAATATATGAGCACACCTGTATGTGTGTGTGTGTGTGTGTGTAAATGCTCAGTAATCAAACAGTCTCTTGTGTTTTTGTGTCTCAGCTCAGCGTTGGAGCAGAAACCCCTCTCTGCTCCTCCTGGGTTCTTGCAGAATATTCCGGCTGTAAATGAAGAACGCTCACATGTGTGGGCTGCATTTATTTCCCTCCAGCAGCAGAATAATGTTTCTCTGGTTTCATTGAGGGAATGGTTCGCTTGACAACTTAATGTGCCTCCAGTAATTCTCTTAAATTGTCTTTCTGGATGCGAGCCAAAGAGCAGAGCCCAGTAAAGCCTGAACTACATTAAAACTGGGCTTTAACCCTTTGGCGCTGGTTCAGGTTGTGCTCCAGCTAATCATGGTGAGTGCTTTACAGTTTAATGGGATGGTCCTGCATTAAAGACAACACAGAGGGGAAACGTTTACACGCCTGACTGCTTCACCAGCACTTCCTGCTGCTGCGGCGTGAAAGAAAAAAGACTTTTATACTTTTATATGACGGACTCTGTCAGCTCCAAACATGATTCCTGCAGGAAAATCACTTTAACCTGCTTCATGATTTAATCTGCGAGAGAAACATGAAGCAAAACGACGAGTCTGTGAAACTCAGAGCTGAAACATCGGTGAAGTGTTAACGTCTGAGAGAAAAGTAAAACAGTGAAGAACAGAAGAGTCATCACATTAAAACCATTTCCACACGTAGACAGGTGTTTTTATTTATTTGTCAAAAACACTTTAATCCACACCTGATAGTTATTAAACCATGTTTCCACCAGGTAAAGAAATAAAAATGAAAAACTTGCTTTGCTGTGATTTATTTTCTTTGCCCACATCAAGTTGAAATTAAAAAAAAAAAAAAAAAAAGGTCCAGATTTTGAGTTAATAAAATGAGGGTTTGCTCAAAACTTCAATATCACAATTTCAACTTGATTAACTCGTGAATTCAACTTTTTCACTCAAAATTTCAACTTATTGATGAAAATTTTGAACTTTTCACTCAAAATTTGCCTTTTTACCTCAAAGTTTTGACTCGTTAACTTGAAATTTTGACTCTTTATGTCCAATTTTGACCTTTTGTCTCAAGATTTTGACCATATTAATTCCATATTTCAACTTCCTACCTCAAAATTTCAACTGGTTATCTCAAAATTTTGATCTTTGTCTCAACATTTTGACTTTTTATCTCAAATATTTGACTGTAAACTCAAACTTTTGAATTTTTGTCTGAAACTTTTGAAGTTTAAGATAGAAAAGTTTAAGATAAAATGGAAAAGTTTTTAGATTCAAAAAGTCAAATAATTTGATTAAAAGACAAATAATTTGATAAAAAGTCAAGATTATGAGATAACAAGTCAAAGTTTAGGGATCAAAGTCAAAATCATGAGAGAAAAAAAGTCAAATTTTGAGATTTAGAAGTTAAAATTTAAGGTAAAGTCAAAATATAGACTAAATAGTCCAAGCAACAAGAAACAAAACGTTAAAATATCGACTATTGATCTCAAAATTTGCCTTTTTACCTCAAAGTTTTGACTTGTTAACTTGAAATTTTGACTCTTCATGTCCAATTTTGACCTTTTGTCTCAAGATTTTGACCATATTAATTCCATATTTCAACTTCCTACCTCAAAATTTCAACATGTTATCTCAAAATTTTGATCTTTGTCTCAACATTTTGACTTTTTATCTCAAATATTTGACTGTAAACTCAAACTTTTGAATTTTTATCTAAAACTTTTGACTTTCGACTAAACATTTTGACTATTTTTGTGAAAATTTTGAACTTTTGTCTCACTAGTTTGACTGAATTTTTGAATTTTAACTTTTTTACTAAAAACTTCGACTTTTTATTTCAAAAGTTTGATCTTTTGTCTTAAATTTTTGACTATTTTTGTCACGATTAATTAAAAAAATCAGCGTTTGACTTATTCTACTACTACTTTCAGACCATATTAAGTGTTTATCCACATTTTTTTAACCTGCACTATGCTCTTTAAGCTCTTAACTGTTTCAGAGATGTGTAAGAATATCATTTTCAAACGACCGAGGATGAGGACAAACATGGGACAAAGATGTTTTAATGAGGAGACTCATGAGCTGAGATGCTTTTTATTTTCTTTCTTCCTCCTTTAAAACATTTCATCTTCCTCCTTTGTGGCGTTTCCGCTGGTTTTACTGTAGGAAACGTGGAATATTTCCCGTCAACACAAAAGCAGCTGGGTTCTTTTGACGGGCGCTGAATGAAATCATCAGAGGACAAAAGTGAACATAAGTGTTTTTAATTAAAGACTCTTTCTTAGAAACTCCGGAGGCTGCCTTTAATCTCACAGCAGCAGGAGAGGGATATATTGTTTTCAGGTCAAAATTAAATTCTCTAAAAAGGTTTCCGTCAGAATCAAAGCGTATTTTCTCCTCAGATATAAGGGAACACGTCGTCTGGAAACGTCTGATGTCTCTTCTTCTGTGGAGGAGCCGTCTGACTCACTTCCTCCTCCTCCTTCTCTTTAACCTGTGATGTTTGAAGAGTAAAAAAATCTCTGACTTCAACCAAAAATGTTCCCGTGGCGCCGGCGAAGAGCGAGAGAAGCATCATAATCAACATTCAACAGGAAGTGAAGACGTGCAGCTTCGTCTTTGCCCTCTTTAAATATTTACCTCAGCAAAACCCTCCATTTAGAGCCCAGTGAAATATTTAGTTTGCAAAAGTCTTTGTGTGGAAAAGAGTGAAATATTCATTTAGCAAAACTTACATTTAGCATGTGATGAAATATTTAGTGAAGGATCAACTTCTGTCATGTCAGAAAAGCTTTTTAGAAAAATCTCTTCTCTTCTCTGTGGTGGAGTCAGATTTATTTTAGGTTCAAAACAAACGATTTAAGGTTCATCCTCTGGAGACTCTGATATTAAAGTTTCTGAAACAGTTTGATGTTTATCACAGCGACTTCAAAGTCGTTCAGTTCTTCTTTTTAACTTTAGTTGGTTCAGGAAAACTTTTACTGGATACAACCATTGAGGCAATTTATCTATCAACAGTTTACTTGTGTTTAAGCTTTTAGTGCCGTGGCTCCATCTCAGTTAAAATGTTGAGAATAAGTCGAAAAAGTGTTGGGAATAACTTTATTCTCAACATTTCGACTTTATTCTCAACATTTTGACTTTATTCTCAACATTATATTTAAACTTTATTCTCGACATTTCAACTTCATTCTCAACATTTCAACTTTATTCTCGACATTTTATTTAAACTTTATTCTCAACATTTCGACTTTATTCCCGACATTTTTCAACTTTATTCTCAACATTATATTTAAACTTTATTCTCGACATTATATTTAAACTTTATTCTCAACATTTCAACTTTATTCTCAACATTTCACTTTATTCTCAACATTATATTTAAACTTTATTCTCGACATTATATTTAAACTTTATTCTCAACATTTCGACTTTATTCTCGACATTTCAACTTTATTCTAAACATTTCACTTTATTCTCAACATTATATTTAAACTTTATTCTCGACATTATATTTAAACTTTATTCTCGATATTTAAACTTTATTCTCGACATTTCAACTTTATTCTCGACATTATATTTAAACTTTATTCTCAACATTTCAACTTTATTCTCAACATTTCAACTTTATTCTCGATATTTCAACTTTATTCTCGACATTATATTTAAAATTTATTCTCAACATTTCAACTTTATTCTCAACATTTCGACTTTATTCTCAACATTTCAACTTTATTCTCAACATTTCGACTTTATTCTCAACATTTCGACTTTATTCCCGACATTTTTCAACTTTATTCTCAACATTATATTTAAACTTTATTCTCGACATTATATTTAAACTTTATTCTCAACATTTCGACTTTATTCTCAACATTTCGACTTTATTCTCAACATTATATTTAAACTTTATTCTCGACATTATATTTAAACTTTATTCTCAACATTTCAACTTTATTCTCAACATTTCACTTTATTCTCAACATTATATTTAAACTTTATTCTCGACATTATATTTAAACTTTATTCTCAACATTTCGACTTTATTCTCGACATTATATTTAAAATTTATTCTCAACATTTCAACTTTATTCTCGACATTTCGACTTTATTCTCAACATTTCAACTTTATTCTCAACATTTCAACTTTATTCTTGACATTATATTTAAACTTTATTCTCAAAATTACCACTTTATTCTCAACATTATATTTCAACTTTATTCTCGACATTTGGACTTTACTGACTGGGTGAGGGAGAGGGGGAAATAATTCCTCCCCCCATTTTTTCCCTCACTGTGGCCCCAATACTCCGTCGTATTAAACTGACTCACCTGTGTTTTCTGAAACTGTGTCACATTTTAAACCAAACGTTTTTCCATTAAAACCAAACGTTTTCCACTGATCCTCCAACTTTTAAGGACAGAAGTATCTCAGAGACAAATCACCTCATTATCTCCTGTTTACTTGCAGCAAAGCTTTTCCCAAAGAGACGTCATTAAAGTCACAGATTAGACATTAAAAGGACAAATATTTGGTTAATTGTGAGTTTCACAGGCACCGGGAGCTGAACGGCAATTTAATTTAAATTAGGCATCAACGAGAGGAGAAGAGAGGCTCATGTTTCCTCACACACTGTAAAAACTGGAATAAAAGAAAGTTTTTATTTGTAATTTTATGTTAAAATAGATTAATTATACTTGATGTGAGTCACATTCAACTGACAAGTCCAGAAAAGTCTTTGATTTTAAGATATTTAAAGACAAAAATGACGTCTGGAAGTCGCACAAAAAAACAAAAAGAAAGTAAAGCTACAGGATTGACTTCATAAACTTACAAGAATAAAGTTGTAAACTTAGAAAAAACAAATCATAAACTTACAAGAAAATGGTTGTAAGCTTACAAGAATAAAGTCGTAGAACAAAGTGGTAAACTACTGAGAATAAAATCTTAAACCAACAAGAATAAAGTTGTGAATTTTCTAAAAAAAAATAGTCATTAACTTTTGAGAATAAAGTTGTAAACTTTCAAAAATAAATTTGTAAACTTACATGAATCAAGTTGTAAACTAATAAGAGTAAAATCGTCATAAACTTTTGATGAAATAGTTGAAAACTCTCTGGAATAAAGTTGTTAACTTCCGAGATTAAATTGTAAACTTTTGAGAAAAAACTCGGAAATTTACAAGACTTAAGTTATAAACTTACGAGAAAACTAGTCGTGACTCTTCGAGAATAGAGTCATACAATTTTGAGAATTAGCAAGTTGTAAGTTATAAACTTATAAAATTAACCTTGAAATATTTAATTTTTTTTTCAATAGCTTGGCCCGGATCCCCCGTTGTATGAATTGAAATAATGTCTTTTTTAAAGAAACTTTTTTTTTTTTTTTTTTTTACCCCATTTTAAGATGTTTTTAAAATTTTTTTTACTCATTTAAAGCCTTTGAGACGTAATTTTTGTAAATAAACAACTTGAAATGACATTTTTTTCTGGGCATGTCTGGTAACTCTGGCTCATATTAAGTTTGAAAAGACAGTTTTTAACTTAAAATAACACAAACACTCGCCTAGTTTTCAGTTTTTTGCAGTGTAGAGAGAATAATGAAGGTGAACTGGGTGATGATAAAAAGTCAGAGGAATGTTTTTATTGAATCTTGTCTTTCTTTCTGTCACTTTCCTGCTCTGACACCCTTCACGCTGGGAACAGACAGTAAAATTACACGCTGCAAACATCAATCTTCTTTCCAAAGGTCCAGTTTGTTTTGAAGCGTCACAGACAGACGTCACAGTTATTTTCAGTCTGCAGAGAAAAATCCATCTCAGGGTTTAACCAACTTTCTGAAACAGCTGAGGAGAAAACAAAAGGTGTCGTTGATGTTTGTTGATGGATCATTTTCACAATTTAACATCTGAATAAAGATCAGAGCAACGAGAAACTCCTCATCATGTTCATTCTGCAAAGATAATTATCACAGAGATCATTTCTCTTCTGCCCACGAAATTATCATTTCCCCCCACAGAGACGACAAGTCCAGAATTTAAAGCAGAGATTTAAAGAAACTTGTTGTGGAAAAGGTCGTGAGGTCCAACTCCTCCTTTAACCTTTGACCCCGTCGTTAACTGCCTTTTTTTTTTTTTTTTTTAGAAACCTGAATTTTAATCTGCTTCCGTCTTCAGGACTTGGTTCATATTTGATGACATCAAACTCAGGTTGTCACTGCGTGTGCACATGTTGAAATTATATTAAAAAAAGTCAACATTTTGAGAAAAAAAAGTCAAAATCTTGAGGAAAAAAAAGGGAAGTTTTGAAATATTAAAGTCAAAATTTGAGATAAAAGTCAGAATTATGAGATAAGTCAAAGTTTGAGATTGAAAAAGTCAAATTATGTGATGAAGGGACAAAGTCTGAGGATAAAAAGTCAACATTTGAGATTTAAAGTCAAATTTTGAGAAAAACAAGTAAAAATGATGAGATAAAAATTCAAAGTTAAGAAAATAAAATGTCAAAATTTGAGACAAAAAGTCAAAATTTGTGGGAAAAAAATGTCAAAGTTATGAGATAAGTCAAAATTTAGGGATCAAAACCCAAATTATATCTAAAAAAAAGTCAAAATTTGAGATTAAAAGTTAAAGCCTTGAGATAAAAAGTCAAAATTTGAGATTATAAATCAAATTTATGAAATTAAAACTCAAAGTTACATAATAAAAAGGCAAGTTTCAGATAAAAAGTAAAAGTTTTTAGATTCAAAAAGTCTAATTTTTTGATAAAAAGTCAAGATTATGAGATAACAAGTCAAAGTTTAGGGATCAAAGTCAAAATTATGAGAGAAAAAAAGTCAAAATTGTGTGACAGAAACTCAAAATCTTGAGGAAAAAAAAGGGAAGTTCGAAATATTAAAGTCCAAATTTGAGATAAGTCAACATTTGAGATTGAAAAAGTCAAATTATGTGATGAATGGACAAAGTCTGGGGATAAATAGTCAACGTTATGGATTTAAAGTCAAATTTTGAGAAAAACAAGTCAAAATTATGAGCGAAAAAAAGTCAAAATTTGAGATTTAGAAGTTAAATTTGAGGTAAAGTCAAAATATAGACGAAGTCGTCCAAGCAACAAGAAAAAAAAACGTTAAAATATCGACTATTGATCTCAAAATTTGGATTTTACTCCTGCAAAAATGAGAAATAAGAAGAAAAAAGCTCCTATTTTAACCTTTGACCCCGTCGTTAACTGCCTTTTTTTTTTTTTTAGAAACCTGAATTTTAATCTGCTTCCGTCTTCAGGCCTTGGTTCATATTTGATGACATCAAACTCAGGTTGTCACTGCGTGTGCACACGTTGAAATTATAATCTGGTTGGAGCAAAACAAAAGCGCCATCTGTGCAGCTAAACTTTCATGATTTATTGATGTAAAAGTCTGGATAAAACACGGAGGCTTTGAAGAGCGACTCCATGTTTCTGTCTCCATCTGCACTGATGATCTGCCAGCTCCAACGCAGACTTTTTTATTACTGCACGCATGTTTTTTTTTTTGCTTTTCCAAACTTATGCCAAACCAATATCGCTCTGCTGCTGTCCCACCTACACCTTTTGGACTGACACCTCGGTTAAAAGACAGTCTCGAGTGTTTCTTTTTCGAGGTCTCGGTCTTCGTTTAAAGTGATTATTACATTTAAGTCCCGGATTAACCGTCGTGTGGTCGACAAAGAGTAGTTTTATTACTCAGACACAAAGAAAATACACTTATAATAGGTAGAAGAGAAGAGTGACTTAGCTCAACTTCATTTTCTCCTCATCTCTCTATTGAAGAAGCGTGTCACACGCCGCCGCCATCACCGCCGCCGCCGCCTGAGGTGTCCTGATAGAGATTGTGTCTGAACCTGCCTGATGTCGCCTGGAGCCAGAAGAGAGCGAGGAAGGTTTTTAACCAGCGACAGGCAGCTGCTCGTCGCCTGCTCCGCTCTGACATATAAGTTTCCCGTCTTTGTTGGTCAGAAGAAGAAACCGCCCACCTCCTCTTCTTCTCCTTCCTCCTTAATGGCTGACTGCACAGTTTGATTGTATGCAGATGAGCTGCTTTGATGAAGGTGCTTTTCTCTCTCTTTTTCGTACCGCGGGGTCCTGGATCTGCCACTCCACTGCAGCTTATTAATGATTTCTGGGAATCTAACTCTTACGTATGCACCGGAGATTAAAAAGGTTAATAGGTTTTTCATTCTGTCAGTCTACAGGAACCACACGCTGCTGGTTATGGTACAAAAACGTGAGGGGGATTAAAGAAAAGAGCCTGTGGCGTTTGTGTAGAGATGAGGTGATAGAAAAACACACACACACACACATGCACACACACACACTGTAATGAAGCGCTGCTGGTGGATTTAATGAAGAAGCTTCTATTTCCAAACAAAGATATCCTGCCTCTAATTAAGTATTTTTTTTAATAATTAAATGAGAAAACAGCAGAAACTTGAGCTAAATAATCACGTTCATGTGTAAAAACACTAAAAGCTACAGAACCAGAGGCAGAGAAGATGTTTTTTTACCGTTTACCCTTCCTCTTGTGTTAGGGTCACCACTGACCCGTTTTAGTTTTTAAATGCATAAAAGAATCACTTAAAATTGTTTACTGCATCAAGGCTTCTTGACTTAGTCAGGAACGTTGATTCCAACAAAATTATTTAAAAAAAAAAAAAAATCTCAACATTATAAAATGCCCTGATTGAAATTGTGTCGCTTGTTGTGTTAAAGTCGGTTTTGACCCGGTTATAAAAATAAGATTATAAACCAATATTTAGAGCCAAAATTGAAATCATAAGTGCACTGTCAGCCATCACAATGACAGACACCTCCTCTCCCAATCATGTGAGCTTCACTCATTTGTGTTTCCAATGCAAAAAGTTTCTCTGCAAAGACACAAAAAGTGTCACTTTTTTCCACACAATGCATCTGAAAACATGCACGCTCACAAATCAATATTTTGTTTTATGACCTGTTCTGTGTTTCTACGTGTTTATATTAAAGTTCTATTGCTGGCAAAATATATATTTTTGCTTTTTTTTGAAAAAATATATGTATGGGTCAAAACTGACCCTAAAACCATAGATGTTTCTATAGTTGCTAGTTTTAAAATGAAAAAATAAATAGAGCAAATTTATTTCAGAGATGTGTTCTATACCCCTCAATAATAGTCAGGTAACACAAAAACCTTTTGGTTTATTTATAGGATTCTCTTTAGGTTATTTTTTCTGCTTTTTATTGAAATCAAGAGGTTTACTGCTAAACATTGGGCCCTGAGACCCACACCAAAAATATGAAACCCAATATTTTCATGGATAAGGAAGCCTTACAAGGAAACCAAGAGATAACAAAAAAACTCCATCATATGTTTTGTTTTCAGTGTATTTTAAAGCTTATTTAAGACGCCGGGGAAGGTAACAGAAAGCTCACACAGGAGGAGGGTTACACTCAGTTTAGTGTTTTAAAAAAGTCAGATTAATGAAACTGAAACAAAAAAAAGATGAAGCATTTCAAATTAATGAATGAAGGGTAAATAAATGAATGAAGAGATGACAATGATTACAACTAACCATGTACAAAACAAAAAACAAAAAAAAAACATAAGCGGGTTAATCCATGGATAAAAATTTAAAATTTGTGATAGAAAATTCAAACTATGAGGAAAAAAAAAGTCTAAATTTCAAGATATCAATGCAAAATTTTGAGATCAAACCAAAATTATGAGATAAGTCGTCCAATTTTTGACTTAGAAAGTAAAAGATTTTGAGATTAATAGTCAAAATTCTAAGATAAAAGTCTAAAGTTTGAGTTGTAAGGACAACAGTTTTGAAATAAAAAGTCTAAATTTAGAGATGAATTCAGACTTTTGAGGTAAAAAGTTAAAAAAAAAAAAACCTTGAGAAAAGTCAAAATGTTGAGACAGGAAGCCAATATTATGAGATAAAAGTCAAAATTATGAGAAAAAAGTCTACATTCTGAGTTTTAAGGACCACAATTGTGAAATAAAAAGTTGTCATTTGGAAATAAATTCAAAATTTGGAGGTAAAATGCCAAAATCATGAGACAAGTTGTTAGATTTATGACATAGAAAGTAAAACTAATAGATAGATAGTTGAAATTGTGAGATAAAAAGTCTAAATTTAGAGTTTTATGGACAAAAATTTTGACATCAAAAGTCTAAATCAAGAGATGAATTCGAAATCAGACAGAAAGTCAACATTTTGAGATAAGAAGTCAATATTTTAAGATTAAAAGTCTATATTTTGAGACATAACTGCAAAATGTTGAGATGAAAAGTATCTTCAAATTTGACTTGAAATGGGCCAGAAAAAAAAATCTCAACCAGTTTTTCATTATTATATTTCTAACTGGCAGAAATGGGCTTCCATACATTGTTTATGTTCCATTATATCAAATGTTTCCCTCAAACAGTAAAGGAGTGTTTTAAATGAATGTTTGTGTTATGAAGCTTCTTTGAGGATCTTTGTTTATCTGAAATAATTCTGTTTGTGTTTCTTTATGTTTTTTTCTTTAAGAGTCAGTGACACAAACAGAACTGGTCTCCTCGCTCTTTGTTAATGTGAATTAAATGTGAAGCTGCTTTTTACGCCTCAGTAATTCAGCACTGAGTTACATAATAAATATTAATGAAAGCTGCAGACACGTTTGACAGCACACACACACACACACACACACACACACACACACACACACACACACACACACACACGTCTGTCTGTTCTGAATGGTTATCTTGGCGCTCTGGTGCGGTCAGCTGACTAAATAGTTGTGTTTGTTTCCATCAGGCCTCGTTCACAGATAACGTCAGTGTTGACGGTCGCGGTCGGTTTTTACAACAACAACATGTTTCTGCAGAGAGGGAAAACATCCAAAACATTAA
>RPOG01001871.1:89893-120787 GCA_008086565.1 Thalassoma bifasciatum
TTTTTAATTTCCATTTACAATAACTGACATTCAATTTTTAGAGTTTAATTACTGTGGATACTTGTCAGGACGGTTGCACCACCTGACATTTTGGGGGTTTGAGGAACCAAAACACAAAAAAACATGTTATATTTTAATAGTTTAAAGATGTGTTCAAATAACACAGGTTTCATAGAATAAAGAAATACATGTGATGAAATACTCAATTCATGATGGAAGGAAATATTACACTCAGACACAAAAAAGGGGACGTCACCTCATTGACCCATAAAGACTAAAAAGACAATTCTGACGAAAATAAGACACAAACTTTTGCTCAGATTTCAGGTTTTTTCGTGCTTTAAGCTGCAGATTGAGATCAGGTCTTTGAACTAATAAACTGCTGAAGGGGATTTATGAAGTTATTGTAATAAAAAGATCATTTTCAGGCAGTTTGTGTGAAACTGAAATAGAGTTTACTTTTCAGTTTGTTCCTGTTTCATATTCAGGTCAGAGGATTAGTGTGAAAGAGTTAAATCCAAACTCTAAAAGTCCACATCCGTCGTTTTCGTCGGCGTCTCGCAGCAAAGGAGAGTCCATAATAGTTGGAAATTACCCTTAACACAAATTTAAACGACACTGTCGTGTACGTTTGTGAGACTCCGGAAAAGACTTTGAGAGTAATACTAAAATTAAATTCCTAAGTCGAGACTGTTTGAGGAGCGTGTTTATTGTTGTTTTCGGGGAAGAGAAGTCGCTGCTGAGGTGCCGGGAAACTATAAAATGAAACCAATAATAGAGCCAATAAAAGAGCAGAGTAATTAGCATAATAATGAGTCCACCACACAACAACACACCGACGCATGTACGACAATTGGTGCGAGTCTGAAAGTCTACTAAACAGCAACCGGACACTCCGACGTGTCGACTGCTGAGACTTTATTACTTCCTCGTCGAGCAAGTGTAGTCTGAAGAGACATTTAAGTGAAGGTGTGTAGACAAGGGGAGGTCACAGTAGGTCGTGGCGTCGACCTTCCTTCGAGGGAGAGACCATCATTAAACCAGAAGAGCACAAACGGCCGATATTACCCATCAGCCAGCGTTTATGCAGAAATGAAGAGGCTTTATTTGTTTCTCTGCTCAGGGGACGAACCAGAAATAATAAGTTTAAAATCTAAACAAATGAAGAGATCAAGAGGAATCATTTTGTAATTTATTGAGCCTGAAATTCACTGAGGACAAACACAAACTGTGAGAGTTTAAGATCATTCAGACTTTTGTCTCAGTGAAAACACAAACACTGGTTCAGAGGCTTTGGAGCTGGAATTCTTTCACATTCTTCGAGTAGCTGCACTCTTCTACTACGGAGCCACGCTGTTGTAACAGGAATGTGTCTTGGTTTCAATGGGCCTCATTCAGGAATAAATGCGTAGAAATGTTCTTGCTCCCCGCACAAAATGAGCAAATACGCAAAATCACCGTCGGATTCATGACACGTGTGCAGCAGCTGTTTCTGTTCGCTCCAGCGTATATTAGTGAATCAGAATCATTCTAAATCCACAGGCGCGTTCCTGCATCCTGAAATTAACATAAACCACGCCCCAATTCGTCCATATAAGGACATCTGTTCAGAGGTTCAGGAGGAGGAGCAGTCTTCCTTTAGGTCCTCATCATCAGCATCAACCTCACAGCTCGTTCTCTCGGTGTCTCAGAGACTCGTCTGCAGACGCTCGTCCTGACCGGAGATAAATGATCTCGACTAAGAGGACCACGACACTCCCTCTAGCATGGCACATAGGCACTGTATTATAACACATTAAAACAGCTGCTGGATATTTTTACAAACAGGTAAATAAATCTGAGTGAACAGCTGAGCTGTGTGTGCGTCATTTACTCAGAAAATGTTCAAAATCATAAGAAGAAGCAAATTATTTTACGTCTTCATTCAGTTTGCACAACTTTATGAAACTGTTTGTCAGAGCAGTCGATGATTTAATCAACATAAAATAATGTGACATTCTGATATGTACATGATTATATTTTTAATCTAAACTAAGTATTTAATTTAAGATTCTATATTATAAACATGATGAGGATGAAAATGTGTCAGTTTCATGGTTATTTAATAAATTTAGCCAATGCACAGTTTTTATGAATGAATTCTATTTAAGGCTTTTTTATTTTACTGAAAGTAGTTTTAAAATGTTATGTTTTTAGTGAAAAGAGTCTGTGTTTTAAGTTATATAGACAGCTGATCATTCATTATTTGTGCGTACTCATGGTCTGAGGAGGTTCTACATTTGTTCACAAAGTAAGAAGAAATTCAGGTAAGAAAACTTTGATGAATCACAGGTTTGTGCGTACGAACGTTTTGTGAATGAGGCCCATTGTTGTTAAACTGTTGGACTATTTGCTCACGCAGTTGTTGACAAAGTGGTGAAGGACTGAGCCTTTTGGGGATGCTCGTTTATACCCAATCATGATGCTTAAAGTTCATCAGTTTGAACGTTAGATATCTTGTTTTTGTTTTGTATTTGATTGAATGTAGGTAAATAGAATTTACAAATAACCGTTTTCTGTTTTTATGTTCGTCCTAAATTTACTCAGGGTTGTAGTTGTTGCTGACCTGAGAACATGCAGACGTGACCTTCTCTGAGCTGCAGGTAAAAGTCTTCATCATCTCTGTGGTTGGATCATGAGAGCAGACGTTTCTCCTCTTTCACCCCCCCCCCCTCAGCGAGCACTCGAGGTAGTAAAATTACCAGACTACCAAGTCTCCGACCCTGTATTTTCTTTCCTAGGACATTAACACAGACAGGTCGAGGACACTATAAACAGACACCACCTAGTGTCATTACTGCCTCCTCTGAGAGACCCAAAATTGTTTGACACAGGGCGACTCTCTTTTCTGAGCAGTCAGTGATTTAGGAGAGTCCAGAAGAGTCTCTCCAGCACTAATTCAATGTGAAAAGCAATTTCTCGTGGAGGCTTTGAGATAATATCTCACTTCCAATGTATTTAGGCAAAAGATGATGTCGGAGGAAAGATCAGAGAGTAAAAATGAGCTCAGGGTGTCAGGAGTGAAGAATCAGGTTTGTTCAGAGTCAAACGAATGATGAGACGTTTCGTACGGGATTAATGAAGAGGATCATTTCTCAACCGAGTTTAACAAAACCAACATTAACGGAGCTCAAACAGCTGAAATTCATCAAAAGTTTAACCTGGTTTTGTTCCTCAGAGCTCATTCACTCGTGTTTCAGTCTTTCACAGCTGAGTCTAAATCTCAAAGCTTCTGTTCGACTCCGACAGAAACTGAATTTATAGATTTTGAGTGATGAGTTGGCTCCATTAACAACCTGCTCAGTTTCTTCTTCCTTAGCGTCTCAGTGATGGATGGATACCAGTTCATTTTCTCACTAGACGTCCTCTCCTCCATAAAGATGCCAATTTCTGCCAAAAAAATTAAAGAAAAATTTGTCTTTGTTTTGAATTTGTTGATAGAAACATCAAATTCTTGTGATAAAGGGTCAAATTATTCGCCCCATTTTACCAAAATTTCTACTTTTTAACCAAAACTTGATTTTTAATCTCAACATTTTGACTTTACTACATCAAACTTTCGACTGTTTCTCATGATTTTGACTTCATTGTCCCAAAATGTTGCCTGAACTCAAAATTTCTACTTTGTATCTCAGACTTTTGACATTTTTCCCAAATTCTGACTTTATTTTCATCTCAACATTTTCACTTAACTATCTCAAACTTTTGACTTTTGACTTCAAAAGTTGTACTTTTTATCTTAATATATTGACTTTAATCTCAAAATATCATATTTATCGTAAATTTTTCAACTTTATCTCAACATTTTTGACTTTCTCTTCAAAATTTAGACTTTTATCTCAAATTCTGACATTTTATCTCGATATTTTGACTTAACTTATCTCAAAATTTATACATTTTATCCTAGAATTATAACTTTTTGTCTCAAGTTTTGACCTTAATCTCAAAATGTTAACATTTTGCCTAAATTTTTTTGGCTTTATTGTCTTAAAATTGCAATGTTTTTTCCCCACAAAATTTTGACTTTTTTTTTTTTTTTCAAAATTCACGTTTTGTTTCAAAGTTTTAACTTTACTCTCTCAAAATTTTGACTTTTAAATTCCAAGTTTTGACTGAAAAATAATCTCAACAAAGCCAAGTGTTCATTTTTATCTTTTCAGTGGCAGAAATGGGCCTCCTTAGTTTCATGTTTCTCTCCGTGATGAAGATCTGAGCAGAAAGATGAAGTTACTTACGCTGTTATAAAAACAGAACAATGATCCGTGGTGATTTTCCTGCAGGAGTCTGTTTCCTCTCACATGAATGAGCCCATATGCTGCAGCTTTTTCTCATGAGAACATGGAAACATGGAAACGTGAGAGCAGAGTTTTACACACGAGCATTAAACCTGTTTCTGTTTCACTCTGATTCCCTCATTCACTCCAGCTCCTTCCTACAACCAAACAACCAAACCAGGAGTTGCTGCTTTCTGAGCGGATGTGTCTTAATTATCCCGTGAAACCAAAGTTAAAACGTCTCCGAGTCTCAGGGGAGAGCGAGGGAAACCATTTCTCCTCCATGAAACATCTCTGCACCAGCTGCTGCTCTTACATCTCCTCATCTGCGTGTCGGCACCTTTGAAAAAAAAAAAAAAAATGTGAAAAAAGTGGTGGAGGAAGTATTCATCACTCTTCCTGTCACATTCAATAACTCCACAGAATCTCAGCATCTTTAAAACCCGTCAGTAATTATTAAAAACACCACTTTAGGAAGCTTCTACAGTGTCTGCCTTTAATTAATGGATATTAATCCACCCATGAAACCTGCAGACTCTTCCTGATTCTCTCTTCCTGTGGTTTTCTCACTCGCTCTGATGATGAAGATGATGATGATGGAGTCACGTGGTTTTTCCTCTCAGAGCAGCTCTTCAAAAGGAAATGCCTGATTTTCTCAATTGGTCCAAATCAAAATAAAATCCATAATTATTATCAGGATGTGACAGATGTTTCAGAATCATGTGTGCGAACAACGTGATGTGCAAAAAGTTGATGGTTTCATGATTCTTGTCTGTTTTATTTAAAATATTCACGGCGAACAATGAAGCTCCAGCTCCTGCAGGTTTTTGGATGCAGCAGTTCAGCATCAGTGATGGCAAAATAATGACAAATTAAACAAGAAAGAGTTGATATTTCACTAAACATCCACCAAATAATAACCAAAAGGAGATTGTCTCTATATGCTGTACTAGACACAGCAGAAAAATCTAATCTAATCAAGTGTTTCTGTCTTATTTTCGTCTTTTTCGACTTAGAATGAGCTGCGTTTGCCAAAAAAATCTGAAAAATGTAGAAGCTTGTTTCTGTCAGTAAGAAAAACAAAAACCTTGCTTTGCTGAGTTTTTTTATATCAACTTTTTATCACATTATTACAGCTTCTTATTCCAAAATCTCGACTTCATTAACTCAAAAGTTCAACTTTTACTTTAAATTTTTCAGTTCATATGGACAAAAAAGAAAAAAAACCTCAACAAAGCAAGTTTTCAATACATTTATTTTATTATTTCTTATGAATAAACTCTGATATTAATATTCAGTAATAAGCATGACAAGTTGATGATCTGAAGCACACTGCAAAAACAGAAATGTAAGCAAGTCATTCTGTCTTATTTCTAGCAAAAATTGTCTTATTGTTCTTAATTTGAGCCACATTCACCAGACCAGGTCATAAAAATGTCTTATTTCAAGTTTTTTAAAGACTAAAATGAGGTGTAAATTGCTTGTAACAAGTCAAAAAAATCAGCCAATGGGATAAGACGAATTCACCCAGGAAGTTTCTTGAAATTAGAAAGATGTCTTAAAACAAGAATCTTTTATCTTATCCCATTGGCTGATTTTTTTTTTTACTTCTTACAAGCAATTGATGCCTCATTTTTGTCTTTAAAAAACTTCAAATGAGACATTTTTATGACCTTGTCTAGTAAATGTGGCTCAAATCAAGAATAGTAAGACAAATTTTACTAAAAATAAGACAGAATGACTTGCTCAGATTTCAGTTTTTGCAGTGCAGGATTTAGAGATGATTCAAATCTTTGCTTCACCCTGAACAGACAGAAGTGTGTGTTTCTGTTTCTGTGTGTGTGTTTTCATGTGTGTGTGTGTGTGTGTGTGTGTGTGTGTGTGTGTGTGTGTGTGTCATGCTTTCATTGCTTTATGGCTTCAATAACAGCTCCTGCAATAATAGCTGAACATCTTCCTGCTGTGTGTGAGCAGCTGGACGATCAACTCTCTCTCCTCTCTCTCTCTCTCGCTCACTCCTCTCTNTCTCTCTCTCCTCTCTCTCTCCTCTTGCTCTCCTCTCTCTCTCCTCTCTCTCTCCTCTCTCCTCTCTCTCTCCTCTCTCTCCTCTCTCTCCTCTCTCTCTCTCCTCTCACCTCCGCAGACGCAGCGGCGTTTAAAGAGCGAGTCACTTTGAGCCCTGAGTTTATCAAAACAATCCCTCTCTTGCGCCGTCCGTCAGAAATCACAGAGCGCCTCCCGACCTTTGGCCGCCGCTCTTTTCATGGCGTGAACTCTGCAGAGCACTAATGAAAAGTTTTGCAGGAACTGAAGCCGTTGTTTCTTTAAACACTTTTCAACCTCCACTGATCCTGCTTTTCTCACCAGGACGTGAGCGAGCGAGCGAAGCGTTCAGACAACACGGCGTGGGCGGATGTCCTTTTGTCGGGTTGCGTCTGTGTGGGCCGCCCGCTGGGCTCGCTCTCTCATGGACGGGCGCTCGAAGGCCCCGCTTCCCTCGGCGCAGTCAGACAGATGCAGACTGGTGGGCGCCCGGTTCCTCGCCGCCTGCAGACACACACACGCACACACACACACACACACACACACACACACACACACACACACACACACACACACACTGAGCTCGAAATGGCCGTGAGAGTGCTGTGAATATCCAACATGTGTGCCTGGCTCCTCTTCCCTGACCTTTGACCCCACAGTGTCTGTTTACATCGTCTCTCATGACTCAGACGTTGTGAATGGAAAAAAAAAAAAAACAATCCTGTGTGGGACGAGGAATGTTTAAACACTGAAGCTCTTCACGGATTAAAAGACCTGTAGTTTCACTGAGCTTCGACTAAATTGCAAAAACGATCTGTTTACATCCAGAAAGTGACTGAACATGACATGTAACATGACTTTAGAATATTAAAAAACAGATATTTGAATGAAAATGAGCAAAAGAAGAAGCAAATCTGAAAATCTGGACAAAAGCATCCGGATGGATGGATGGATGGATGGATGGATGGATGCAAAAATGGTTGGATTGGGAATAAACCAACAAATGAACAAAAGGATTTAAGAGACAGAAAAACAGAAGATTGAACTTAAAAAAACCCAACTAATCAAAAACAACAAATGGACAGAGACTGAGAGAAGGAATAAAGAAAGAACAAAAAGACAAACAAAAAACAGATAGATGGACAGACGGATGGATAAATCAATGAATGGCCAGACAAACAAACAAATTAACAAAAACAAGCAAAGGGATGAAGGAACCAATGGTAAGACAGATGGATGGATGAAGGAATGAAATCACAGATGGTTGGATGGATGAATAATCAGACATTGGTTGGATGGATGGATAGATGGATGGATGGATGGATGGATGGACAAACAAATTAAGTAACATACTGAGGGATGGATGGATAGATGGATGGACAGATGGATGGATGGATGAACAAACTAAGGATGTATGACTCCCTATCTACCTATCTACCTACCTATCTACCTACCTACCTACCTACCTACCTATTTGTTTGTTTCATTCCTTGTATGACTCCCTACCTACCTACCTACCTACCTAACTACCTACCTACCTACCTACCTACCTACCTACCTACCTACCTACTTGTTTGATTCCTTGTATGAATCCCTACCTACCTACCTACAATGGATGGATGGCTGGCTGGATGGATGGATGGATGGATGGATGGATGGATGGATGGATAGATGAATGGATGGATGAACAAACTAAGGAACATACTGAGGGATGGATGGATGGATAGATGGATGAACAAACTAAGGAGCATATTTAGGGATGGATAGATGGATGAATGGATGGATGGATGGATAAATAAATAGATGGATGGATGGATGAACTAACAAACTAGAGGAAAGATGGATGAATGGATGGTTGGATGGGTTCTTTGTGGTCGATGTTGCTTTGAAAAATCATTAAATGATTGTACGACTGTTTCTGTTTAATGTTTCCTCTTGAGTAGACGATCACAGACGATCACAGACGATCACAGACGCTCACAGACGATCACAGACGCTCACAGACGATCACAGACGCTCACAGATGATCACAGATGATCACAGACGCTCACAGACGATCACAGACGCTCACAGATGCTCACAGATGCTCACAGACGATCACAGACGCTCACAGACGCTCACAGACGCTCACAGATGCTCACAGACGATCACAGACGATCACAGACAATCACAGATGATCACAGACGATCACAGACGCTCACAGACGATCACAGACGCTCACAGACGCTCACAGACGATCACAGACACTCACAGACGCTCACAGATGATCACAGACGCTCACAGACGCTCACAGATGCTCACAGACGATCACAGACGCTCACAGATGATCACAGACACTCACAGACGATCACAGATGCTCACAGACGCTCACAGATGCTCACAGACGCTCACAGACAATAACAAATGATCACAGACGCTCACAGACGCTCACAGATGCTCACAGACGCTCACAGATGCTCACAGACTCTCACAGACGCTCACAGACGATCACAGACGTTCACAGTCGCTCACAGATGCTCACAGACGATCACAGATGATCACAGACGCTCACAGATGCTCACAGACGCTCACAGATGCTCACAGATGAATACAGACAATCACAGACGATCACAGATGCTCACAGACACTCACAGACGATCACAGACAATCACAGACGATCACAGACGCTCACAGACGCTCACAGACGATCACAGACGCTCACAGACGATCACAGACGCTCACAGATGATCACAGACGATCACAGACGCTCACAGACGCTCACAGACGCTCACAGACGCTCACAGACGCTCACACAGACTGTAACCACCTCCCTTTAATTCCCATCTTCACTGATGTGGTTCACGTTTGTCAGACAGATCCAGTTTGGACGTAAGTGCCGAGGTTTGTGGCGATGAAAGCCAGCGTGTTTCAGCAGGTGAATAATGACGTGGTTATTTTTAGCCCTTTGGGCAGGAAGCAGCTGCCAGTGTGAGAGCAGACAGGTGCAGACAGGTGAGAGGATTGCTGACTGTATAAGTGACTGTATCAGCGATGGCACTGAGTCAGAGAAGCTCCTGGTTTCACGGGGAGCAGCCAAGCTTGTTAATAAAAAGCCTGCTGGGAAAACGCTCTGCATTCAGACGACTCTGAAATCTGAATTATTCAAACAGCCGTCCCAAAGTTTATTCTACATCCTCAGCTTCTCTTCATTCAATCCACATTTGGCAGAAATACAACCTCCCCATTGGAAGCCTGTAAATGCAGAGACCACACCAGAAAAAAAGGGAATTCCCCATCAGTGGAAGAAGAAGAAGAATTGTATAAGTTCAATTTAAAATTATGTGTCTGCCTTTTGTTAGGCTCAGTTATCATTGTGTATTTCTATCATTTATTTTTACTGAACTTAATATCTGTACTCAAGATGAAAAAAGGAGAGTTGGCCTGACCCAAAACAATCTTTATCTTTCAATGACCCTTTAATTGCTCCACTCTCCTGGATGTTATACAGGTAGATGCTCGGCCCTAACCCCCCACCTCCTTCCTCCTGTGAACTTTGTCACTGGATCAGAACTCTTCCAGTTCACTTTCACGTTTTTTTCATGATGCTCTTGTCATCAGGATACACTGTTGAGGCCTACACATGTTGCTGGGTATTTTTAAAAATGAATTTTCCTCCTCATTTGTATTTGAAAATATTTTCATTTATACCTGATTGTTTATTTAAAAAAATCATCCACATGTAACCAGGCAAATCTGTCAATCTCAATGTCAAGCTCTAATCTAAAATGCTCACTGCAATATTTGCACAGATTGTTATTATTTTATTCTATCTATTTATTACAAAGGCTAGTTCATTGTGTTCTTCTTTTATTCTCTTTTTTATTCATATATTTGTTTATATTTATTCATTATCATTTCTACAGTAGGCCTTGCTCCCGGACCAGAGTAACCAAATTTCGTTCCATCCATGTTTTACATGTGATGAATGACAATAAAACTTCTTGAATCCTTGAATCCTTAATCATCCAGACCCATAGAGGGCAGTGTTTTTCAGACTTGAAACCTGTGCCAACCAATCAGAAAAGATCAATATCAATCTGTCTCTTCTGCCAGATTTAAAGACGGCGTACTCCGGTAACCAGCGTATACAAACCAGAGTTTTCAAAAATCTTCATTTTGACTGGAGTTTTCAGAAAAGATTGTTTTTCGTGACTTCAAACTGTGGTTTCATGTGGATGACAGGACTGAACAAATAAAAATATAAGTGGTTTCATGGATACACGACTACATGTGGACATGACTTTAATTGAGTTTCCCTCCTGTTTGATTGTCCCTCATGTGTTTCACCTGTTTGGTGTCACACCTGTGTCTCATCAGTCCTTTGTCTATAAAGTCTCTGTGTTGTGTTTAGCTTTGTGTCGTGTTTTGTGTCTGACTCCCTTGTTTCCTTGTCTCCTGTGTCTCCCTGTTTCTTGGATTTTTTTTTATATGGTTCTTCATGAAGTTTTGGGGTTTTGGCATGTTTTCCCGCCCCTTTCTGACATCATAAATCCATATCATTTGGTTATGCAAGTTATTATCAACTTTAGATTGGACTATTGCAAAATTTTGGTTTGAAAACAGTTAGATTATTGACATGATGTCATGAATTCGTCCAACTCCTTTGTTTTTTCAGAGCAGAATCTGTTTAAGGATCAGTGACAAAAAGAGGATCTAAAAACGTATTTTTAAAAAGTTCTTTGAAAATAGATAAAAACATATTTCTGAGTGAAGAATTATGTTTTCTAACAGATTTTAGTAGATGATGAACATTTCAAAGATTTTAGGTTCATTATTTTTTAGTATTTTTAATTTGAGCACCCAAAAATGTCAGGTGGTGCAACCAAATATATGAAAATATATTTATATGTTCCTGTTATTTTTTCTGTGTGAAATTATTGGCAAGTATCTCTCAAGTGTCTGTAGTGACTCATACATTTTCATTTTGTGTGTTTCATTTCTTTTATTTGTGAATAAGATCAATAATTTGATGTTAAAATAACATTTCACATTATTACATTGGTTGTTCCACCTGACATGGAAATTGTTCCAGTCACCAATGAAGTGAAAAAACCTTTTTTATCAGTATTTCAGAGAAATCTACAAACTTTTCCACTTGGTCACAAATGTCATTTGGGCTCCTCTGGCTGATGCAGTTTCCTGTTTCCTGTTTTATTCTCTTCACTTTAAAATAAAAGTCTAATGTTACGGTTGCACCACCCTGACATTTGACAAGGTGAAAATTACGGGACAAAAGTTTTTGACATTTCTCAACAGCTTTTAAATTCTTTTTATTTGCAAAGAATGTTTTATTTAAAAAGGCTCAAGCATAAAATAATGCCACTGTATTTTTAATTTCCATTTACAATAACTGACATTCAATTTTTAGAGTTTAATTACTGTGGTATGAACAGTCCTGCCAACGTGGTGGACTGTAAAACCCCCAAACTCCTTGGTTTTGTGTTTTTTTGTACAATATAATTAATAGTTTAAAGATGTGTTCAAATAACACAGGTTTCATAGAATAAAGAAATACATGTGATGAAAAACTCAATTCATGATGGAAGGAAATATTGCACTCAGACACAAAAAAGGGGACGTCACCTCATTGACCCTTAAGTTCTTATCATGAGTGTGATGGACGTGGACACGTTAAATATGCACTTTCCTTTGACTGTAACGTCAAATTACTGTGATACTCAAATGAAATCAATCCGTCACACAACCACAAATCTGTGTCAGCTCTTTGTACATGTTGATGATGACTAAATTGAGCCGACGAGGCTGAATGAGCCTTTGAATCGAGGCCTGTAGAGCAGGTTTTCCTCTGAGGGAGGTGAAGAATAAAACCACAGGCCTGTTTCTCTCTGAGCTAATGGAGAAAGAGAAATGACCAACGCATACGCAGCTGCACTTAACCTTTTTCGATTATACATGTCTTCTACCACTGGCACAGAAACCTCTCTGTGAATCCTCTCTAAGTGTACAAACATGAGCTGTAGGTGATGCACACACACACAGATCTGCGTTCCTTCGTCCAGATTTAGTGCACAGCTCTTTGCATGAAGCCGAGTGTTTCAGCTGAAAGCTCCAGCGTCAGGTATTTTCAGCCGTTCCTCCATCCAAACCAGAAATAAACCTCCTTCATTCAGAGTCACAGGGTCCGTGCTGCATGTCACAGCTGTTTGGATTCGCAGCGTCTCTTTTGTGAGGCTTTTAGCGTGGGTGGTGTGTTTATCCCGGCGGTCACGCTGGGGCAGCCGCCATGGGGCCGCCGCCCTCCTCCCTCGCCGAGCGTTGGCTGAGTTTGCCCACGCTCGACTCTCCGCTGTGAGATATCTGTCTCACCCCTTACCCCAGCTGTCAGATCTCTTCACAGGGAACACGCAGGAGGAGGAGAAGTGCCGAGCGTGAACATAATTTTCACTTAATTACAGTATGACCCTCCTATTTGGGGAAACTCTGATGAAAGTCTGACACTTTGACTCCTGGAGGCGAAGCACAGCGACCATAAAGCTCACGGAGGGCGAAGCTTGGGCTTAATAGACTCTGCACAGCCACTAATGAAGACACTAAACCTCAGATTACTTTCATATCTTCGTCGACACTTGATTCATAATCAGAGAAATAGAGAAAGTTCCTCCTCAGAAATGTCTGCGTCCCCTCCAGATGTTATTAAAGCAACGTCCTGATTTCAACGCTGATCTCCAACAGTTTATCTGAGCCCACTGAATATTGAAATGAATGCAAATGTTCCTCCTCCCACAGAGGCTGAGGACATGGATGTGTGTCATAACCCAGTCCCACTCAGTGCTGTACCTGGTCTTTATGCAAATCCTGCTTCACTTGCTTTGCTCATTGTGATTCTTTGCTTGGTTCAGGTTAAAACACCTCCTGCATACGTCTCAGTTTTTCTCCACTGTGTCTCTCTCAGCTCCAGCCTCAGTGTGTTATTGTTTTAAAGAAACCATCAGATCACTAATGCACGCTGACGACGGTTACAGAGCACTTTAAGTTAAGCCTTCAAACACTAAACGGGTGATTTTTTTTTTTTTTTTGTTCTTACATCAAAGCTGCTGTAAGAAGATTTCTGCTGCTTATGAAACAAACTGGTTTTAGCAGCGAGGACACAGCAGGACGTGAAAAGCACTTAGACCACCTCAATCTGACACACTCAGAGGTGTCAGGGCATGTGTTTCTGCTGCAGATATGAATAATATTTCAACGTTATTTCACCAGGTTGAGATTAAAAAGACCTGGTCAAGACAGGCAGCAACAAAAACATGATGTTACTGATGCAAAAAAACAAAGAAAGTCAGTTTAAAAAACACAACATTATGGATTTAAACAGAACAAACTATGAGTCACTCTGGGAATGAGTTAAAACATTCACATCTTATAGAATCTACTTTTTCATTTTAGATTTAAAACATTTAAGGAAACCAGCTCCATGAGCTTTAAATTATTCTGCAACTGATTCAAGGCTGAGGGTGCAGAGTACGGTGGCCCGAAGGTGTCAGACGATTTGCAAAAGCTCATGTCAGATAATGTGATATTTCTTTAAATGTGTCAGAATATCAGCTCCAGTTTTTGCAGTTGATATTTTCTGTTCTACACCAGAGTTACTCAACCAAAGAGACAAACTGTTAAAAACTACCTTTACAAAAGAAACTATACAAGTGGAGAAAAGAGGAAAAAAACAGCAAGAAGTAGCAATGACAATAAGTTCAAGGTGGAAAAAATGGGTAAAATGTGGCATAACAAAGGTTAAAAGTGGCAAAAGTTGTCAAACAGCAGCCAAAGATAGCAAAAGGAGACAAAAACAGCGAGAAATTAGATAAACCACTAGTGGAAAAATGGTCAAAAAATAAACGTAAAATGATCTTTAAGTGACAAAACAGTCAAAGAGCAGCCATGAAATAAGTTTTAAGTTGCGAAAATAGCAAAAAATGTTTAAAAAGTGACTAAAAATTGGTGAAAAGTGACTATAATGCTGTTTTTCAATTCTCTCTAATCATCAACATTTACAGAAATAAAGACTTGACATAATTCACTTTACGTTCCTTTGTGAAATGGGAGACTACAAAAAAATTTAACTTTTTTAAAAATTATGTTCTAATGTTTTTAATGTGGATTTTCATTTTTCATTTTTACTAAAATCCTTTTTTCAACCTCATGTTTGTTTATTTGTTTTTTTAATCATTCAAAATGAGAACAATAATTTTAAAAGTCATCTCCATAAATGTAGCAATTGATGTCAACAACACTAAAAATATTGGAACAATGAATCATAATTAGGTTATTTTTCCAAATTGTTCAGCCCTAATATGAGTCCAAATTACAAACATGAATGTCTGATTAATTCATGATGGAAATAATAATTTAGTGGAGGTGCAGATTCAGCCTGTGGTGCTTTAAAAAAGAAGCTTCTCCTCCTTTTTTGTTCCTGTGAGTTGATGCATGTGCAGCTGGAAACAGCAGAAACAGTGTTTTTGTTGATGTTGGTGCCTGTGCTGTTTGTGTGCAGCTCTCAGGTTGTAAGTGTTGCTGTTATAAGCTCAAACATGCAGCTTCTCTCGTCTCCAGAGGAGATGACGGTTGTTGGAGCAGCTGTAGATGTCGCTCCAAATGACGACAACAACCTTTCTACTTAGACGACGAGAAGTGACTGCCGTGTAAAAGGTAATTTCGCCGGCAGACGCAGAGGAGGGACTTAATAACGGTGGGTACAAAGAACGGAGTCGTGGTTTAACCGAATCGGTCATTTACTTCCTAAAGTTATTATGTAAGGAGGATGGAGGGGGAGAGAGGGGCAAAGAGGGGGGGTCTCTCCACCAGGACTTCATTTAGTGACACGATAATCCTTTCATTTGGAGCAGGAGTTCCTGATTTACATGAAGCATTACCAGACTCAACAAAGCTAAATAAGTCAAATCTGCCTCTTATCAAAAGCAGCACACCTTCCAGTAACTGTTTGAAAATCTGGATTTCACCTCCATCACTGAGCTGATGTCACTTCTTTCTTTTAAACATACCTTCATAAAACACACAACCAGTTTGAGCTTTAGCAAATATTAAACACTCATATGTTTCACTTTATATGTTTAAAGTCCCAGTGAGGGGTTTCTCAGTGATCATAAAAAAGTCTAATATGTTGATATTTGTCTGATCATAACCCTAAATTAAAATGAGATTATCAGTGCTATGATAAGTTATTTCTAAAAGTTAATTCTCAGCTTCATGATCAGGGTTTGATTTAACCAAGCAATTTACGGAAAATCAAAGTCTCTAATGGAGCTTTTCCACTCTACAGTTCCAGCTCTCCTCTCCTCGTCTCTACTGGGTTTGGTTCTTTTCCTCTAGCCCGACTACAGACTCATGGTGGGCGTGGATCTTATAACACAGCTGCGCTAAAGTGCTGCGCAGAAGTGCGTGCATGTTCATCTATAACGCCACACAAACATCATTTTGTACTAACATATGTGCCACCGTGGTCTTTAAAGGAAAAAAAAAGCTTTAAAAAGATTTCATTAAAGTAATACAGCGGCTCAATGTGGGTCGTCATGACAACGGAGGTAAACAACAGCCTGGTGCTGCTGCACGCGGAGGAAAACGAAGGAGCTGCTTCCTGACATCAACTCTTCCCTGGATCCAGTGAGATCACTTTAATTTTTGATTTTTGGGCCTGGTATAGCAGAGATTTGTTGTTGATCAATCNGAGCATTTTAGGGCTGTATTTTGTCTTCATTCAGTCTGGTTCTGTGCCGTCAGGTTTAAATGTCATTAAAAACCCGTCGCTGACTTATTCCTTTGCCTCTTGTAAGTGATTTGTTCAGAGTCAGAAGCTGCAGAGACGACATTCTCTGACCAATGAGTGACCGGCAGTCCGTCCACGTCACCTTTTAGTATCAGCTTTACTCTCTTAGAACCAGGGTAGAGTAGGTACTAAAAACTGGCGTCTGACGCGTAGTACCGCGCTAATGGAAACGCAACACAAACCGGGTAGAGGAGAGTAGAGTAGGGCTGAGACGAGTCAGTGGAAAAGGGCCAAAAGATAACACGACACAGGCTGATAAAGTTTATAAGTGTGAAGAGAGATCTGAGTTTTTCTCCTGAAAATGATTTCTGTGATTTATTTTGTCGAAATGGTGGAAACAGGAGCTGGACTGTCTGACAGAAAAGAGACAGAAGTGAAGAAGAAAGATAAACAGGAGAGAGATAGAGCACAGGCTAAAGGCTAAAACAGGAGCTACAGGCTAAAAAAAGGGTTAAGCTGTTTGTGTTAATATTCAAACGTCCTCTGGCTAAATCTGGCTGATCCACTTCATACAGATTTTCCTCACAGTCACTTTAATAAAGTGAAATAAATGAATAAATAAACTAAAGTCATAATTATCTCCATCTGTCTCTGACTTTGATGTCTCTTCAAGACAAAAACTTTCATTTAAAGACTTTCTAACCCACTCTGTGTCAGTAAATCCAGGAGCAGTGATGGAGTTACAGCACAGCTTCACATGTTTGTGTCACAAATTAAAATAATCCATGGAGCAGAAAAAACCCTGGGGGGTAAATTATAAATGACTCCCTCAGTAGAAACAGAAACACAGATTTCATTGAGATTCAGCCTCATACCTGGACGACATCAAACTGATTAGACCCGTGAGGGAAATTCAAATGGCACCATTCATTATGGAAGAGCCTGAAGCCCATTGGCTGCACGGATGCTGCTCTCTGATTGGTGCAGAGTCAGGAAAAACAAACACATCCAACAAACTCCAGACTCCATCCCCAAAGATCCATAACACAAACATTTATTTATTTAAAACACTCCTTTACTGTTTAAAATGACACATTTTCTATAATTTAAACATAATGTATGAAAAAGTTAAGATGAAAAACTGACTTTGTTCAGATTTCTTTTTTGTCATTGTTGAAAATTTGGGATGAAAGGTCAAAATGTTGAATGTTTTACATCAATTTTGACTTTATTACCTAAAAATTGAGACTATGTATCCCAGGATTTTGACTTTTCCCCCCAAAATTCAATCTTTTGATCTCAAACTTTGGACTTTCAAAACAAAATATACTGATTTTCTTAGAATATAATTTGACTCTACCTCAAAATTCAGAAATTTCCCTTAAAATTTTGATTTCTTTTTCTCAAAATTTTGACTTTTTACCTCGAAAATTTAACTTCTTACCTGTGAATACTGACCTTTTTGTGACAAAATCTCATTATTTGACGATTCATGCCAAAATATCAACTCCCTATCTCAAAATTCTGACATGTTACCACAAAATTTTGATATATTTTTCAAGGAAGTTTGTCTATTTATATCAGTATATTGACTTTTTTTTAAAAAGAAGATTGACTTTGTCTTGAAATTTTAACATTTCTCTTAAAATTTGGATATTTTTTGGCTCAAAACTATGAATTTCTTTCTCAAAATTTCAACTTTTTATCTGGAGTATGACTTTATCTCAGAATTTTGACTATTCCAAATTGTAACTATTTTTCCCAAAAATCTGACTTTTTCACTCAAAATTCAATCTTCTGATCTCAAACTTTGGACTTTTTAAAACAGAATATATTCACTGTTTAAAAAATAATTTGACTCTATCTCAAAACTCTGAACTTTATCTTAAAATCTGTTTTTTTCCCTCAAAACTATGACTTATTACCTCAAAAATTCAACTTCTTACCTGGGAATTTTGACTTTTTTTTTTTTAAGGAAAGCATTGTGACAAAATCTCATAATTTTGACCATTCATCACAAATATCAACTATTTATCTCCAAAATTTGACATTTTTACCACCAAATTTTGATATTTTATATGAGAAATTTGACTTTTATTTCAGTATACTGACTTTTTATTTTTTAGGAATTTAGTTTGTAATTTTTAGCTCAGAATTTTGGCTTTCCATTTGCAAAGAACTATGATCTTTATTTCTCAAAACTTTGAGTTTCTTTTTATCTTCTATCCATCCAACTTTTTTTTTAATCTCAGAACGCAGACTATTTTTTTAACAAAGGAGTACGACTTTATCTCAAATCTATCTCAAAATTCTGACATTTCGCTTAAAATTTGGATTTTTTTTCTCAAAACTTTGACTTTTATCTCAATGATTCAACTTCTTACCTCAGAATTTTGACTTTTTATTTTTTTCAAACAAAGCATGATGGCCATTTGTCATGATTTCAACCATTCACTCTAAAATTTTAAATACTTATCTCAAAATTTTGACTTATCAGAGGCACAAAAAATTCCCAACATGGCCAAGTTTTCTGTCTGTGAGTGCAGTTTTACAGTCAGAGTTTCATGTTTTCATCTCAACATCTCCTCAAGTCCAACCACTTATTAGTCTTATTACAGAGTCACGTCGAAACGAAACAATATTTATAATTACCAGACATCTTCTTCGACTCTCTTTGTTGTGTTGGCCTGTATTAAAGGGGGGGTTTCACTCCTTGTACAAGCCCATTTTCCTGCAAACCAAAATCAGAGCAAAAGCAGGTGTACACACTTTGACACCAAACAAGAAGCGGTGACTCAGAGTCTGTGTGGAGATTTGTGAGTCTGTGTAAGTCGCAACCGGACTCCAGGACGTCTTTAATCTGTCGTAATAGGTCACACACACACACACACACACACACACACACACACACACACACACGCACACAAGAGTCAGCAAGAGTCACGACGTCGACGTGGCGACACTGAAGGACCTGAACCGGCAGGTGTAGGTGTAAAGTGACGACGTTACTCTGTTCTGTACCGTCGCTCGGTGCCAAGTCCTCACACAAGCACTCGCTCCCTCTCAGAGAGGAGGAGGAGGAGGAGGAGGAGGAGGAGGAGGAGGAGGAGAAAGCATCTGCAGCCTGGCTGTAGTTGCTCCCTTACTCCCGGGTCACCCCCCCAGTCTACGTCATTACAGAGGACATCAGGCTGCACTCTCCATAAATTAAATCTGAGGCTGCGTTTACACCAGAGACTGAGACGTGGCTTTAACCCCTGAGGCTCGTTTCTGATTTTATTTAACTGCCATTAGCAGAGGAAATATCATCATTTCGTCCGTTTGATGCTCTTATCAAGTTTCTGTTTGCTCCTGGAGAAAGTGCACACACTGACAAATGACTGTACATGTACGAGGAAATTTCAAAAATCTGTTCTTTAACCCTGTGGTCATAGTGGTCACTACAGTGACACCTATTTAAAAGTTATTTACTCCTAAATTCAATGGTTCATGTGGTGGAAATTCATATTAGCCTGTGTCAGGATATTTTTATTCTTCTTAGTGTCATGGAATTTTCCTAATTCCTTATTATTCTACACAATTATTCCCTTAATTTCCTCTGTATGTCTCAAACATAGTCACAGCCCTGTTTTTGGCCTTAGACACACACATTCCTGTATTCTTCCAAAGTGAGGACTGTTTCTCTTGTATCAGGATGAGAGGGACATCCTAAGCTGAACTCATTGGTCTGCTAAATAGACATAACAAACATCAGAAATGATAAATACTGAATACACAGAGACGTCTGGCAGAATTTACTCTGCACTACACTGCGCATCCAAGTGTACTGTCTGTGTCTTTTCCTTGATCAAGCTACATAAACCTTTTCAACTTAAGTCATCTGAGTCTCCTGAGTTTTCTTCGTCAAGTGGTCAAGCTTCCAGAAAATTCCTCAACACTTAGGACCTGAAAAAATTAAAGATTATTCATGAAATTACCGAAAAAAAGAAAAAGAAAAAAGAAAGGTCAAACAAAAAAAATAGTTATGTTTACATTAATTTCACTCTTTTTTATGTTGAATGTTCTGTTACAAATATTTGAAGAAAAAAAATTAAAAACTTTTTTCATGCTTTAAGACAAATAAAAACACTCAAAGGAAAAATCCAGACACTGGTTTTCATAGTTCATGCATCAGAGGGTTAATTCTCTGCAAACTTTAGGGTCTGTATCACATGTGGGGTCACCTGAAATCTCTAGTAGTGATAATAAAAAAAAGATCCCTCTACACACACAGGCGAGTAATGATGTTTTTCTGCAGCACTCTCAATGGAAATTCCTGCGAATACATTGTATGTGACTGTAACTGTTTACGGCGTAACCATGACTACCTGATGCTGCAGACCTGGAGCTGTCACATCATATTTGGGTTTAGATTCAGAAAAACTGACGTTAACGCAGATGAAATTGCGCCGTCGTGTCCTGGACTCCATCACACTCTGTGAACGCGGCTTTTACCGAGCGGGAATTTGTATTCTGCTGCTTTTTGTATTCAATATTTTATCATTGATATGTATTGATTTGCCTTCAGTGAGACCACGGCCTGACCTCCTCTGTGAAGTATGGTCTACTCCAATAAATACCCCCCCCCCCACCCCCCACCACCTCCATTTAACCCTGGGATTTACAGACCTGCCTGTGTCACATGTGGCAGTTTGTTCTTGTCCAAAGGGAGCGGTTAATGGCCTCCATTTACATCGCTGCTGCGCCTGTGCCGCACTTTTATAAACATGAACAGGACGTAAACAGCTGGAGACTGTCAGGAACAGAATATATTCACTGTTTAAAAAAATAATTTGACTCTATCTCAAAACTCTGAAATTTATCTTAAAATTTTGTTGTTTTTTTTCTCAAAACTATGACTTATTACCTCAAAAATTCAACTTCTTACCTGGGAATTTAGACTTTTTTTTTTTTTTTTAAGGAAAGCATTGTGACAAAATCTCATAATTTTGACCATCATCACTAAATATCAACTATTTATCTCAAAAAATTGACATTTTTACCACCAAATTTTGATATTTTATCTGAGAAATTTGACTTTTTATTTCAGTATACTCACTTTTTATTTTTTAGGAATTTAGTTTGTAATTTTTAGCTCAGAATTTTGGCTTTCCATTTGCAAAGAACTATGATCTTTATTTCTCAAAACTTTGAGTTTCTTTTCATCTTCTATCCATCCAACTTTTTTATCTCAGAACGCAGACTATTTTTTTTAACAAAGGAGTACGACTTTATCTCAAATCTATCTCAAAATTCTGACATTTCTCTTAAAATTTGGATTTTTTTTTCTCAAAACTTTGACTTTTATCTCAATGATTCAACTTCTTACCTCAGAATTTTGACTTTTTATTGTTTTCAAACAAAGCATGATGGCTATTTGTCATGATTTCGACCATTCATTCCAAAATTTAGTAGTGATTAGTAAGTAAAGTGAGACAAAGCCTCACTTTAGTTTAGTTTATTTTATTTAAGTTTATAGTTTGATGGAAAGACTTCTTTAATTTACTGCACAGTGAAAAAGACAGCTTTGGCCTTTACAGCTCATGTTAGATGTGACACAATCAAAGCATCCATGAACAGTTTTGCAGCATTAAAAGTCAGGAAATTTCAAATATATTTAAAGTTAAATTTCTTTATGTGTACTTTAAAGGAAAGAATAAAATCAATGAAAACACCCAGAAAATAAAGTTAAGGCTCAAAACTGATGTTTTAGCCAGAAACTGTTATATTCAAAATAATGTTTCGTTCTATTTTTTGTGAAGAACTTCTCACCAGTTTTATTTTCATTAAGTTAAAGAAATAACCGTTTAGCCAATTATGTTTTGTATTCATGGCATTAATGAGTTGAGCAGAAGCCAGATGTTTTGTTTTAGGGAAAAAGCAAAGGCTAAAGGCTAAAATACAGAGTAAGAATAAAAACACAATCTAAAGACTAAAACATTGGGTGAAAAATAAAACACAGGCTCAAACACAAGGAAGAGGCTAAAACAGGAGCTAAAGGCTAAAAAAAGGGCTAAAGGCTAAAATATGAGCTAAAGATTAAATCATGAGCTAAAGGCTAAAACAGGAGCTAAAGGCTAAAACATGAGCTAAAGGCTAAATCAGGAGCTAAAGGCTAAAACATGTGCTAAAGGCTAAAATATGAGCTAAAGGCCAAAACATGTCGATTTCCGATTTTGTACTCGATTTCCGATTTTGTACTCGATTTCCGATTTTATACTCGAATACCGATTTTGTACTCGAGTTCCGAATTTTACTCGATCTTCGTTTTTGTACACGATTTCCGATTTTGTACTCGATTTCCGATTTTGTACTCGATGTCCGATTTTGTCCTCGTAAAGGCTAAAACATGAGCAAGAAGCTAAAACAGGAGCTAAAGGCTAAAACAGGAGCTAAAGGCTAAAACACCAGATAGAGCCAGGTTACGTTTGCTCTGCTTGGTGAGGTTGGAGTTGGTAGATGAGACCTGGTAGGACACAACCAGGATTCACTAACGTTACACGGTAAGGACACGTCTCAGAGCACCGAGCTGTGAGGAGCTAAGCTTAATGTAGCTGCTGCTAAACTACTCTACAAACTCACAAAGTTCGATTGTTGTCATGTTTCAAACAGAGGTAAAAAGTTAAAGAGTCGAGTTAAAAATATCTGATCTACTTTCACTTTCAAAACAAATACAACAGGACAGTTTGTTTGAGTGATCAGCTTCATATTTATTCTCCACGCTGTCACTTTAATGTACAAAATAAACAAAAGGCTCTGACTATCTCTAAAAAAGAAACAGGTGGATGTTTCTGCAGAGTGAATGTTCCTGAAACTAAAAAGGTTTTTAGAGAGTTTTATGTTTGAGTGTAGCAGCTTTTGCATGGACACACTGAAGCTGCTGTGATTATTAGAGAGCCCCCTGCTGGTGGAACCAATGGACTTTTGTTGGGGAAAGTAGTATCTCCTTTCATGCATTACCAAATTTAACAAACCCCCAACTAAGCTGTGAAATTGAGCAGTTCTAAATCATTCCCAGCGCAGACCTGAGGGGGGAGAAGAGGAGGAGGAGGAGGAGAAGAGGAGGAGATTCAAGCCTTAAAGCTCATGTGACGTCGCTGCTACTTTTCCACTCTCTGCCTCTCTCTCTGAGAGAGAGAGAGAGAGAGAGAGAGACAAAATTAGTAGACCTTTGAGGAGACACACAAAAAGAGGAGCAGCGCCTGAGAGTGCGCAGACAAGCGCGACCTACCTACCTACCTACCTACGTACCTACCTACCTACTCACCTACTTACCTACCTCCTCAACGGTATTTTGGAGGGCCGTAGGCTGATGATCCGCCACCATTTATAGCCTCGCGGTGACAAACAATCTTATTATGAGATTTAAACTTTGCCTCGGCTAGACTGGAGGATCAACATGCTCTCCTCCTCCTTCTCCGCCTCCACCTCCTCCTCCTCTCGCACAGTTTAGACACCATCTCTCCTCCTGACTGCGCACGCCGCCTCCTCTGGTGCTGCTCACACCGGCGGAGTCCGCTCAGAGTCGGGTCTGTTCCGAGCTCACACCTGAATCTAATCAGCGCTAAATGGATCTGTGAGACTCTGCACCGTCGCAGCGTCTCCGCCTGCGTCCTCCGAGACCTGGGATTCTTCTACTTCAAGCTTTTAACGCTTCTCCACCTTCACCTGACAGCAAATGTGTCTCTGAAGACGTCTCCTGTTGGTGGTGACATACAATAAAGCTGCGATCATCCACCAGGTAAGACTCTTTACGCTTCATCTGTGGAAAAAGCTGCTGCTGTGTGGACATGAGGGGTTGTCTTTAAATTGCATTGCTTGGCAGTTTGTGCAACACATAAATCGAGGATGCTTCTGCTTCTTGAGAAAAGTGCGCAAAAAGCCCAAAATGCGCAGCTGAACTTGTGCGTAATTAAGTTGAATTCCGCGTTCGCTGCAAAACTGAGCGTTAACTTTCTGTTTGATGACATAAACCTGAGAGAGTAGTGCACCTGAGTGGGTTTGTTTGCATTTCATGACACCTTTGCATGTGATACAGTGGAAGTAGAAGTGGGTGTTTTGTCATAAATGTGCAGAAAAAAAGCGCTTCAGCACCGCGGACAGTTCCCCGACCGCCTCAGTCTGACTGTATATCAGAAGAGCCGAAACACATGACTCAATCTGTGTTTAAATGGAAACTCCTGAGGTTAAGGTCAGCATGTAATGTGTTGATTTGAAAAGAGAACAAAATATTGAATGATGAAGCTTCAGAGCAGAGAAAATGAAGCTGAATCACTGAGTAAAGCGCCTGATAGGAGCCGTACGTGTTGTGTTGTCATTACAGTACAGGAGTCTTGTGTGCAGTCTCACTCAGATTAGCTGAGGATTTTGCTGCGTCTGTGCCATCTGTCTAGGAAATGCATACTATAAACTCCACGCCTGGTCTGCTGATTTATTTGGGATACTTTAAAAACAACCTTGCTGTGGATTGATTTCTTCATTTTTGCAAAGGCCTCATTTCCGCTGAACACAAACAGCCTGGAGGAAAAAAAACAAACCAAAAAAAAACAAAAACAGGGGGATGATGCTGGAACAATGAGCAGTTTGTAACAAAGCCTCACCTGTGGTTACCAGGAGAGGAATAACAAGCCCAGAGGAGCAGTTTTCAACCCTCCACTCTGCTGCTCCGTGGATGTAGGTGTAGAGCTGCTCCTCCATCTCTGTTCCTGCTAAGTACTGTGTTCGTGGAGGAGCCAGGGAAGAATTTATACAGCTTAAACAATCTCTTTAATGCCTGTGCGCTGCAGGAATTGGAACAATTATGAGTGGTAACCCTTGCTCTAGTCATTTCCTTCAGAAGATCAGCCTCAGCTTAGCCTTTAGCACCAGTGTGAATCACAATCTGACTTCTCCAACTTTAAATGTTAGGAGTGTTTTAGCTCGTCTTAGTGCTGCTGCTGCTGTTAAAGCCCCCCCACATTAGCCTTTACATCTCTCCCTCTTCCTGTCCCCGTCTCTCTTATCTTGATTATGCAGCTGGATGATTGAGTCAGCTGTTTTGTATGCAAGTTGCCTTAGCCTGGTTCTTTGTGGAGGGGGAGAGAAAGAGAGGGAGATCGTGCCGAGGATACTGAGAGAGAATTACAGCTTCTGGTGACGTGGAGGGGCTGGAAAAGACGAGGCTGCCCCGCTCAATAAATCCCTGTATGAGAGACACAGATACCCTGCAGGGGACGGCGTCTCAGAGATGTGATCAACCTTTAAGGATGGAAATACCACCGCACGTTACAGTTTACCATGATTGTTAACTTGGATCCGAGCATCCTGAAGCGTGTGTGAGCAGAAAGTCTATTTTCTTTTTTCCTCCAACAGTGAAAGGTGTGTGTGCAGAATGTGAGACTGAAATATCTCTGTTTGTAATTCCAAGAGTGTTTTCTCTCCTCACTCTGATGTCACGTTCATGGCCGACTCCTTGGCTGGTTTTAGGGTTAACAGTGTGTAAAGTGTAATCGGAGGGACACGTCAGGGTGTGTGTGTGTGTGTGTGTGTGTGTGTGCAGAGCTGTGAAACATATGCTCCTGCAGCAGCAGCCGTTTTGCACTTCCACAGCTCTTCATTCCAACAGTAACTTCCTTTGCTGTCGTTGTGCGTTTGCCAGTGAGCAGGAGCTGTTGCTGCACCTCGGTCTGAGTGTTTTCAGCGTGACGCTCAGACGACGCTTTATGAAAGAAAGAAACACACGCAGCTTTTGTTAGTTAGAGGTAAACTCACCTTCAGCTGCATCAGAGCTGCTTTTTTTTGCCTCTTTATCACATTAAAGCTCCTGTCAGGAGTTTCTGTCTAATAACAGGCTGTTGATGGTTAAGACTTCTGAATAAGCTGTTTCTAAAATACTAAAACAAGGACATACACTAGATTATTGTTCAAACATTTAGAAGGTTGTGTTTCATGCATTTATGAAAAAAAAACAGTGAAGAGACTGAAGTGTTTTTGAAGTTGAGTTAAAAGAAAAACCTTCAAAAATATCAATTGTATAAACAGCTGCACCTCAAAAATCAAGCACCTGAAAAAGTGAAATATTTATCAGAAAGATAAACCCAGATATTATATAAACTCATTCAACATGAAAACTCTAAATTCAGTTTCACAGAAAATAAGAATTTTACATTAGATCAATAAATAAAAGGATTTTAGACGGAAATATCAGATTCTTTTCTTCTTTGTGAACATTTTCCAAGTTTTCCACCAATTTTCAACCATTTTTGACCAATTTTCCAACCTTGAACTTATTTTCTGTTTCTGCTTCTTGCTGTTGTACCACAGAGAACCACAGAGAACCACAGAGAACCACAGAGAACCTCAGAGTAAAAGAGTAAAACATAGTACTACAAAGTATCACAGAGTACCACGGAGTAAAGTTGAGTTACACAGAGAACCACAGTGAACCATCGAGAAAAAAAAAGAGAACCACAGAGAACCACAGAGTAAAAGAGAGTATCACAGATTAAAACAGAGAACCACAAAGTAGCACATAGAACCACAAAGTACCACAGAGAACCTAAAAGTACCACAGAGAACCACAAAGTACCACAGAGAACCACAAAGTACCACACAGAACCACTGAGTAAAAAAGACAACCACAGAGAACCACAAAGTACCACAGAGAACCTAAAAGTACCACAGAGAACCACAAAGTACCACAGAGAACCACTGAAGTACCACAGAGAACCACGAAGTACCACAGAGAACCATAAAGCACCGCAGAGAACCACTGAGTAAAACAGAGAACCACAAAGTACCACAGAGAACCATAGAGTATCACACAGAGTACCAAAAAGTACCACAGAGGAAAAACTGAGAACCACGGAGCAAAAAAGAGTAGCACAGAGAACCACAGGGAACCATAAAGTATCATTCAGAGAACCACAGAGTAAAGTTGGGTTGCACAGGGAACCAAAGTTAAACCACAGAGTAAAACAGAGAACTTCAGAGAACCCCATAGTACCACAGAGAACCATAGAGTAAAACGGAACTTCAGAGAACCCCATAGTACCACAGAGAACCATAGAGTAAAACGGAACTTCAGAGAACCCCACAGTACCACAGAGAACCATAGAGTAAAACGGAACTTCAGAGCACCCCATAGTACCACAGAGAACCATAGAGAAAAACAGAGAACAAAGGGGTAAAATATAGTACCACAGAGAACCACAGAAAACCTTAGAGTAACACTGAGAACCATAGGGTATCAAACTAAAGAGAACCACAAAGTTCAACAGAGTAAAACGGAGAACTTCAGAGAACCCCATAGTACCACAGAGAACCGCAGAGTAAACCAGAGAACCACAAAGAACCAGAGAACCACAGTGTTCTTCAGGGAACCACAGAGTAAACCATGGAGAACCGTAGAGAACAGAGTGTTCTGCTCCAGGAGAAAAGAGGCCACAGAGAAGAGTGAGGGAGCGAGAGAGTGAGTGAGTGAGTGAGAGAGTGAGCGAGTGAGTGAGTGAGCGAGTGAGTGAGTGAGAGAGTGAGCGAGTGAGTGAGCGAGCGAGTGAGTGAGTGAGTGAGAGAGTGAGTGAGTGAGTAAGTGAGCGAGTGAGCGAGCGAGTGAGTGAGTGAGCGACAGCTTGTGGGGATGAGGACAGAGATGTAGGGATTGACTGGAGGGTGTGAATCAGTCATAATTAATTTAGTGCAGAGAAATGAATCCACCGTCAGTGCCAGAAACGTTTGGGTGTAGTTCCCTCGACCACCTGCTGGTTCCCGTATGATGGATGGAACCTTTTAGTAAACAAGCAGCTCAAAATGGCAGAGGAAGAACATCCAGCATCGCTCTGTCTCCTCCTTTTCTTTCCTTTTCTTTCCCGTCTCCTCGGCGGTTTAATTAGAGGCTGAGATGCAGAACAGCCCGGCGTGAATCTGCCAGCACCTGCTCTGCTCCGGAACGTTCTGCAGATTAAAGCTGTCCATAAAACAGCTCCATACAGCAGCTCCATAAAGCAGCTCTGTCCAGACGCTGTGTTTACGTCTGACATTCTCCACACATGTGTTTACTGACAGCAGGCTCAGCGTACGTTCTTCTCTGTCTTTATGTGGTTTTAGTAAACACAGGAACAAGAGGAGCTCAGAGAGTTTGCTTCATGACACACCGGCCTGTACGTACCACGGAGTATTAGGGCCACAGGGAGGGAAAAAACATGGGGCGAGGAATTTTTTTATCCCCTCCTCCTCATCAAGTCAGTAAAGTCCAAATGTCGAGAATAAAGTCAAAATATAGTGTTGAGAATAAAGTTGAAATGTGGAGAACAAAGTCGAAATATGGTGTTGAGAATAAAGTTTAAATGTCGAGAATAAAGTTAAAATGTCGAGAATAAAGTTGAAATGTCGAGAACAAAGTCGAAATATAGTGTTGAGAATAACATTGAAATGTCGAGAACAAAGTCGAAAAAGTGTTGAGAATAAAGTTGAAATATAATGTTGAGAATAAAGTTAAAATATAGTGTTGAGAATAAAGTTGAAATGTTGAGAATAAAGTTGAAATATAGTGTTGAGAATAAAGTTAAAATGTTGAGAATAAAGTCGAAATATAGTGTTGAGAATAAAGTTGAAATATAATGTTGAGAATAAAGTTAAAATATAGTGTTGAGAATAAAGTCAAAATGTTGAGAATAAAGTCGAAATATAGTGTTGAGAATAAAGTTGAAATGTTGAGAATAAAGTCGAAATATAGTGTTGAGAATAAAGTTGAAATGTTGAGAGTAAAGTCGAATTATTGTATTGAACAAAGTTGAAAACAGTTTCAAGAATAATAAAGTCGATAACGTCAGTGGACGTCGAATAACGACAGAGCAGCTCGACCGCGTGCTGTTCGGCGACGTTTGTAAACCTGCATCCTCTGAAAGTGAGTTTATGATACTGTGCAATTGTAGGTACTTGTAATTGTATGTTTTTTATTCTCGACATTATATTTCAACTTTATTCTCAACATTCCGACTTTATTCTCAACATTTCGACTTTACCGACTGGGTGAGGGAGAGGGGGAAAAAATTCCTCCCCTCATTTTCTTTTCTCAATGTGGCCCTAATACTCCGTCGTATGTACGAGCTTCACCAGGATGAGGCAGATTTATTTCCTGCTGCATTGATCTCTGTCAACAGCTCAGACCAGTTCACTGAGCAGGAACTCTTAAAACACAGCCGCAAAATAAACATCATCCTGCTGTTTGTGTCCCTCGATGGCAGAGAGAGATATAATTCATCATTTTAAAGCATCCGTTAAAGTCTGTGTGGTCTTAATGAGCGGTCTCTGTTAGAGCTGGGCAGTTAATTACTAATTAGATAAAATCACAACGTGTCCTGTTGTAATATTCTACTCCTGGACGGTGCAGTATTTCAAAATATCAGCGACAGTTTTTGCAGTTTTCTGTTCTACACCAGAGTTACTCAACCAAAGAGACAAACTGTTAAAAACTACCTTTACAAAAGAAACTATACAAGTGGAGAAATGAGCCAAAAACAGCAAAGAGTAGGAATAAAACTTAGTTTGAAGTAGTAAACAGAGTTGCCAGATTGGGCTGGTTTCTGCTTAATTGGGCTTCTTTTGAACATGTTGGGCTGGTTGAGAACATTTGGGCTGCTTTTCACAACCTTTTTTGGTAAATAATCTTGAGAAAATATTAAAAAAATAATTTCCAATGTGTGGCAAAAAATTAAAATCTCACATAGTTGTTGTCCTAGCCTGTTTGTTATCCTTTTTCATTGTTTATTTGTAGTGCAGTTGCGCGCTTAAGGCAGCTTCTTTAATAACAATGTCATAGTTTTACAGTTTTAAGATGAGTTTCTTGAGAAGTTGAGATTTGGGCTGGTTTTTATTGAGTTGGGTGGGTTTTACATTGTGTTTGGGCTGGAAACTGTTGGCCAGATATGGCAACCCTGGTAGTAAAAATTGGCATGTAAATTGGGATAAAACCTGGAAGTTTTCATGAATAACCAGTCACAGGCGGCCTGTGAAGGCGCCGACAGCTGTGAACGAGCCGAGGTGACGATGTGTCGCGATGACGTTTCCCCTCGGTGAAAATGCTGTTTTCACTTCTCGTTGTTTTTCCCACAAAAACAAGGATTCTCATTTTCTCTCTGTCATTTCACTGACTGGCAACTACTCCAGGAAGTTTTGTCTTTGAGAGTCTAACAGATAGGCATTCATGCTTTTGCAGAAAACACACACACACACACTTCGTCTCTCTCTCTCTGAAAAGACAGGACACAGAGCAACATTAATTGGTTCCTGTGGGAAATAAAAAAAAGCGGAGGAGTAGGTTTGAAAAGAGTGAGGCATTGAAAGTCCACCAATAAGAGAATATATTTATTAATCTGAGCCTCAGTCGATCAAATTCAAACCGTTTCCAACTGCAAACTTTGGATTTCGTCTTCCTCTCCTCGCTGCACTTCTCTGCTTTGGATAATTACGTTAAATTTCACTCACAAAGAGCAATAAAATGCAGCTGATTAGGTCTCTGATGAGTGATGCAGCGTGATTAGGCAGACTGCAGCCTCCCAACAATTATAACGTTTAAGCCAATGAGCTTAAAAGATGACAGATGCTCGGTGAATGAAGCCCCTCCCACACGCCACACTGAACGCTCCTCATCACGCGGTGAGAAATTTCTCTGAGGTCGATACGTGCCAAAAGTGGCATCCCCGTAATCAATAGCCGGAGCTCTTCCTGATGAATGCTAAGTGATGG
>RPOG01001872.1:7946-120742 GCA_008086565.1 Thalassoma bifasciatum
ATGATAAGATCTCCCATTACACGACATGCAGCTTTAAATTATAAAACTTCTAATGTTGTGATAAAGTGTAGTAAAATGTAATTATAGATAGCTGTTAATTAATGTAAAGATGAAATAAAAAGTTTCTCCTCTAAAGTAAAGTCATATCACACAAACCCAGCTGGGACTTCAAATACCAGGCTATCCTCTGAAGCAATCTGTCCCCTGTTTTGCTTTTTATACACCCTGTAAATACACTTCCTCTGCATGGGGAGCATGTTTTTGTCTACCTATAGGAGCCTCTGCACTTTTGTGGGTTTTTCAGTCAAAGTGCTGTCTCAGCCTCATGTTTCTCCTGATAATGAAAAGCAGTTTTGTTATCACAGCCTGGCTCGGCCTCTTTCAGTAAAATGTTCTCACTGCAAGCTTTAAAAATCACGAAACTCACAACAAACTTTCCCACAGCTACCTTCTCCGTTTTTTGTTTGTCTGTTTGTTGTTGATGTTATTGCTTGGTGGCGTTTTGTCGCTCGTTGCGTCTTTTTCATGCTACTCAGTCATGAATGCTTCCCCTGCTCCCCGAAAAATAACAGCTGCAGCATTTTTTGTGTCGTGGCCCGGTCTCACCCTGAGTCTTTTTAAAGTGGAAAAGTGGTCCGCACAATATAGAGAGGTAAAAAGGCATAATAGTGTGAACAGAGTTTTCAGTGGCGATCACACCGGGGGCTTTAAAAGCACAGGCTGTTGCATTCATGGAGTGTTCTCTTGAAAGCAGTCTGCTGAGTCTTTTATTCGGACGGGCCGGCCGCTTTCAGCATGGTATGGTGTGTTCATGTCTCTTTAGCTTTAGTCACATCTATACGCTTCTGAAAACTCCAAATACTAAAGAAACCACCGCAACAACAACCGCCTTTGGGCTGACAGGAGCTGCTTTCAGTTTCACTCTGAACAAACCTCAATAAAAATGCAGCCACCTTTGATTAAGTTTTGGCGTTTGGTGATTTTTGGTAATTAAATAACATAATGTAATATTGAGCAGAGCATAAGTTCAGGTATGCCAAAAAGTTAAGCTTCACTCATGTTTAACTCACTATAGCTATAACGTTAAAGAGGGGTATTGGGCTTCTCTTATGAAAAAAAAAATCTCTTTTTTTTCTCTCACTGGTGTTTTACAAACCCTTACTCCAGCCTCTGTCTTGAAGCTACTGTTTCTTTAAGGCTTCATGCGCCATAAACCCCCTCTCCCCTGATTGGCCAGCCCTCTGGAGGCCTGCTAGATGTACAGCTATGAGCAGACCTTGGTGTTTAAGGCCCATTCCTGTCATTTAAATCAGATTACAGACAGATGCTGGGATTTCTACAGCATATGAAAATCTGCAAATGCCTATTATGAATATCCAGTACTGTTACTTTGCATCCTAGTTTGAATTATACGAATGAAACACACCCCTCTTTAACCTCTGGTATCTTTGCCCTTTTTGATTTAAAAAACTTGAGTGCATTTTTTCTGTCATATGTCTGGGAAGAATTGTATGAGTTTGAGTTAAAGTTAGTGAAGCAGTTCTGGTGTGAAGGAGGCTGAAGGCCTTGTTGGTAAAGTTAGTTTAATACACATGGATTTCTGCCTTATTTCTCACCATAATCTGCTTGGTGAATTGGGAGGGAGCAACCTTTGTTTATTCATATAGCGAGAAAATTATTTATTTCTTCTGCAATTCTGTTTTTTCCAGAGCCACAGTGAGGATGTTTAGAAGCAGACACTTGCTGGTCTGACAGAAGCGAGGCAATAGTCAGACCTTGGTGTTTGAGGCCCACCTTTCCAATGTGTCATGAGCAGAGGCGGGTGGAGTATCCAAAAATCGTGCTCAAGTAAAAAAAAAAATTAAAAAGGGGGGGTTACTTTAGAATAATATGAGTCAGGTAAAAGTAAAATGTAATCCTTCAAATAATGCCTGACTACATTTGATTGCAAAAATAAGTCATGTGACAGTTATCAAGGCAGAAGTCTCTCTGACAAATGCCTGAAACAAACATCACTCAAACAATAAAAAGCAGATAAAAATAAAAGTAGCGAGTGCAGTGTAGCTCAGTGTATTAGAGTAAAAGTAACATTTCTTCCTGACAAAAATACTCTACAAAAAGTAAAACGTTTGTAGTGCAAAATCTACTGTGATGAATTCATCTTTTCAGTAAGTCTTTTGAAGATGTAGTGATATATATTCAGAGCAGATTCTAGGATTCCTACAACATATGAATACACTGTAAAAATGAGAACTTAAAACCGATGGCCTGAAAATTATTTTTAGGTTCAGTAAACAAAAATTATTAACGGAAGTAGTTGTCTCAACTGCCTTTATTTTATTGTGTTTGTTGAGTCTCATTTTGTAAGTTAAGTTGGAAAAACTTCAAATCATAGGTTTGAGGCTGTAACTAAGATTTTTGAGTTTGCTTTAGCAAAGAATGGGGTTTCCAACTCATATCCTCAGGGGTCTTCACCTACATTTTCAATTTCCCACATGTGCGACCATATCTCCTGTTCTGTGGAGATTTTATCACCATGAAGGATAATTTTTCTATATTGAAAGTATTGTAATGAGACTCTAGCTTTATAGTTTCTTGACTTAATTAGTTTGAGGCATAAAAATAAGTGGGAAGCTGTAGAAGGTCAGAGGAGCAAATGTTACTCTTAATATGAAGAATTTAAAACTTTAAGTTACATTGCGTATTAATCATTAATTATCCCAACAAAAGTTATTTAAAGTCCAGTGCAAACAGTTGCCCTGAAATTTTGAGTTAACACAACTTTTTCGTATTTACAGTGTATGTAGAGGTTTGAACATCCAGCATTGTGACTTAAAATCTGTTTTTAAAATAAGGAAAATCAGAATATCTCCTTTTAAAAATATAATTTCTTGCATCTAATAACATCAATTAAACACATATTTAAAAAAGAGGATTTCTATATCTGCATCATCTGACCTGCAGATTGATCTTTACAGTATTTTAATGGGAATTTGTTGACCTTTGCTTCCTCACGTTAAGTGCGTAGCGTCTATCTCTCCGTCTCTCTTTTTTCACCCTCCCGCTCCGATGTTAGAACTGTAAGATAGATCATTAGCTTTAAATGGACTTCAATCCGCTCATTACATGTCCCATTTACCTTCACTGCATAACGCTCTGCTTTTCATAACGAGACAGAAAAAATGTGCAGCCAGATGAAGGGAGGGAGAGAGGGATCGCACACGTGGGGGAGATTTGGACGGAATGAAAAAGGGAAAGAGACAACGCGTATGTAAATCAAAGATGTCGTCAATAAGGGAGAGTTAAGAGGCAAAGAGATGAGGACAAAGATATTTGGGGGAGGGAAGGAAAGATAGAAAGATAAGGCGCTCCAAGCATTGAGGGATTAAAATCTTACGTGATAAAGTGCCTGTGAATTCAGATAAAAGAGGAGAACCTGTACTTTCCTTTCCTGTTGATAAATCCTTTTTCTAGTGATATAAAATTTATATGCTTATACTGCGGTGTGGGAAATACTTGGTTCTGATTGGCTGCAGGGGATACATTTAATCCTGACAGTTGAGCTCTTTCCAAGTCGCTCTGCTGGGAACCGTCTGAGCTGTGGCCACAGATCAGTCTGTGTCTGAAATGAGTAAACACTGAAAACCTCTCTTTTAAACTCAGTGACTAACAATCAGTTACCGGGGTACTCAACACTTCAACCCTTTTTAAAAAACCAGTGTGAGAAAAATCACATCTTTTTTGACAAGAAAGAAGTACATAAACTATGGGAACAAGGCAGAACTGTAGCGTCACTCTTGTGTTTGTGAAAGTCTTTTATAAGATCAACAACATTTAGATTTGTGGTATCAGTGATTAACGAGCGACAAACATTTCTTTTAACTGTAAAAATGAAGGTACAGTCTTCTTCTGTACAGATCTGGAAGCCGATTTCTCAAGCTGCATTTTAACGTACTTACTGACATGTAAAGGAAAAGGAGGTAGGGCTTGGGTGACTCTTACGCTCTAAGGAGGGGGACACGGAACAGAAAAGAGGAGAGCGCAAGTGGAGTTGAAAAATGAACGACTCTTTTCAGCAAGTGATTCAGTTCAGTTTTTCACCCAGATGATTCGTTTGTTTTGAATGAATCGTTCATGAACATCACATCACAAGTTTGTGCTCTTTAAATCAGACCTGTTGAGCCATTGAATCGTGTTTGTATATACATGAATGAACCATTTGCTGATGTTGGTGAAAGGTCTGCATCCATTGATTCAGTTCTGTTAAAAAGTGACAGAACTGTTGTGATGGGAAAATGACGGCAAGGTCACTTCAGCTCTCAGCGTTCAGGAAGTGCTATTAGCTTTATATGTTTGTTAACATCAGAAAGTTGAAGTGTTAACAATGTGAACTCTGTTAAACCTGACACACAGATTGATTTGCTGTTTCTCACTGAAACAGTCACTTGAGTCCCCCCCCCCCCGTCCAACCTGAGGCCTTCGCTGCAGGATTCACCGCCCTGCTTATCTGCACTGACCCATCCGCCGACCTAATGTTCTCCATCCTCCTTCTTCCTGTATTTTTCTTTTTTCATGCCCCTTCTAACTCCGCACCTTCTTTTATCACTCCTCAGTTTCCTTGGACTAATCTTCTATTTCAACCACCCCTCTGATAGCCTCCTCCTTTCCTTTGATCCCCCAGCATGTAAGAGCTCCCATTTCCTCCGCCGCCCATTTCACTTTCGCTTTCAGCCATTCTTTTGTCTCTCTTTCTCCGTACGTCTCATTCCTGTGTCAAGTAATTTCAACTTCTCTCTGTTTCTCAACCTATTTTATGTCTGGTTCGCAATTTCCCTTTTTTTCCTCCCTCAAAGTCTATTGTACAGCACATAGAAAATATAATGGGGACACAGAGAGAATGAAGTCCAAGCTGGGTTCAAACTGTGTCTTGCTGGAACTTTCTCCTCGAACTAGGCACATTTCTACCATCATTGATCGAAATTTAGTTCCTGGGTAATAAAGTTATCCCCTAATTTACAGACGTCCAGTAACTTTGGGGTGAGACCTACAAACTGAACGTTCCTCATTGGTGTTTCTATAAATTTTAATTGGTGTAACCAATGTTTGCAAAAAGGTTACTCTGAATATGATTAGAGCTGTCTTTAAAAATGAACTGATGCAAAAAGAGACGAGTAAACATTGATTATTGCAGCACACTGACTGCTCAGTACAACAGAAATCATATTATCAAGTTTAGAAATGGAATATTTCAAGTATAGTTAGAGATTATATTTATAAGATAAAAGTTATTTCATCAGACTACTTGCATAACTTTTTCATGCTTTTATGGTGTCTCAAGATTGAGTCAAGATGAGTACTTGAGTCAAAGTATTGATACTTGTGGTCAAATCTTACTCAACTGCAAGTAAAAGTCACTTGGTCAAAATTTTACTCAAGTCAAAGTATCAAAGTACTTGCTTTTAAAAATACTTAAGTATTCAAAAGTACATTTTCTTACGTCAGTACATTGCTGTATTGTTTTCTCAGTGCCTTAACTGAAAATTTAACACCTGATGTACTGACTTACATGCACTCTGCTACAACAAGTCTGTAGGAACACCTGTAAGGACTTCAGCATGAAAATCAAATTAGAAAAAAAAAAAATTGGGGCAGCTACTGTCATCTAATTTTCTTACTGAAACATACCCACTCAAAAAAAAAGAGGAAGAAGGGCCTTTTTTCTGGGAGTTGCAAATTTATGGTTCAGTTCATGACCACAAACAAACTACAAGATTACTTTTAGCAACTCACTGTCTTGTGAACCACCACCACATGCCTTAATAAAATGTATATCCACTCTGTAAGTCCCCGCATCTATGGACAGTGATGGAAATCCCTAATAGCTGATGCACATTTATTCTTGTAGACTTATTTCCAAATCCATCACAGGTGTGAGCAGTGACCGTGATTGGTTCAGTGTGTGGCCAATTGGATTTTAGAAAATAAAATAAAAACATCAACAGCTGATAACAAAGCTATGCTGATGCTGAGTCTCAAAAGGGAAAGTAATAAAAAACTTCCTTGAAATGTAGTGGAGTCAAAAGTACGATACTTGTCTGTAAAATGTAGTGGAGTGAAAGTCATAAGCTTCCAAAAACCCCGTACTCAAGTAATTGTACTCTGTTACAGTCCACCCCTGGATTACACCATTTGACTATTTAGTGCGACTGATTCTTTAATTGGTTAGAAATGGTAGAAATGTCACATAAAATACTGTGACACCAGCAGAAATGCAAACTACATATTCAGCAAACATCTAATATGTTGTTTTCACAAGTTAAAAGCATATTTTCTCACTGACTCTTATTTATCACTGTTTCACTGATCAAAATATCAAATTTAGAGACTTAATTATCCTTAAATCTGGTAAAGCTTTTCAGCTTTTTTTGCACTGAGCTGAGTCAAACATTAACTTAATTAACCTGAAGTCAAATATTCCTGTCATAAAAGTTTTAGAAGGTCAAATAAGAGCTGAAATGTTGCCTCACTAGTTCTGATTTTATCCAGCAGCAGCAGCGTTTTGTTCCAACACTGTCTCTAACTGATCAAATGAAACCACAGCCTTGGTTGTAACAAGAGCACAGACTCATAACATCCATCGCTGCAAAAGCCAGTCAGTAAAACAGGAAATATCTGTGTCGCTTTTCGAGATCATAACTTCTCCTATATTTGGCTTCTGCACTTTATTTGTTCACCTGTCTCATAAAAAGAGAACTCTGGCTGTTCCACATCCGCTCAATATATTCATATTTTTCCTCTGTATCACATTATCTATTCCGTTACGACTTCAGGAGCTGGTTTGATTTGATCTTTCTCTCTCTTTACTGACTCACATCCTCTCCTTCATTGTCCTCTTCATCACCTCTTCCTCAGCCCTGCTTCCCCCTCATTCATCAAGTTCAGCTGAATATATATCGCACTTCTTCACTTACCCTTGGAGACAGAACGCCAGTTTAGACAACAACTTTTACGCTTCTTTGAAAGCAGCTGTGTCAGGATGAGGCATCAATAACGAAATAAGTTTAAATAAGAAATACTCAAGGTACAGTGAGGACTTTCCTATTCATACTTTGTAGTCTAAAATATAAATTAAGCACATTTTAAGATATTTCTTGATGCTATTTCTTATAGTTGGGTTGGTTCTTTCATTCCAACACAAATTCATTTGTGCCACATCTGATGACACAACGCTGGAAAGCAAAGTTAATTAAAGAGAAGTAAGGGTAGTTCTCTGCTGAAAACTATTTCTTGGGTTTATTTTGTAGTAATGGTGGACACTGGAGCTTGAAATAGAAAGAATAAGAAGGTCAGAGCAGAAGAAAGCTTAACAGGAGAGTGATAGAGCACAGGCCATAATACAGGTGAAGCTGTTTGTGCTAATGTTCATTTCAACCAAAACACAGTAGTTTTACTGAAATGGACCATTCAAACCTGAGTGTATCATTAAAATGAAGAAATATTTGCTTTGCCTGGCGAGGTTGGAGATGTTAGAAGTTGTTAAATGACATCATCGCCTACTTTGCATAATCCCCCATTTACATGTAATTGTCATGGATACTGTTGGTGAAAGGAATAACGTCATAGGATTCTCTAAAGAAATAAGAGAATAGCATGATAAAAAAATCAAGAACTACTGTAACAATCCTGGGTAGAAGACAACGCCCTGTTCCAGGACAGATTCTTCAAAAAAGGGCTGTTCGATGATTATCCAGAGGATATTTTATCTTAAAATTCTCAAAAAAACAACAATGTAAAACAAGGCAGGCTGTTGTTCATAACTGCCATATAGTGCCATATCTTAGTGCAGTTTATCCTGATAGATCAAAGCGGAAGTAACTAAAGGCAGCCTCTCCCATCGATCTATTCTTTACCTTATTCTTTAACTCAGTTTTTTTCAACCAGTGTTGAACCGAAGCGTCACGGCAAAAAATCGACTAGGATTCATTCAAGTCAATGTGTCAACTTACGCTGAATCCATTTACTTGCGTTCCGGCTGTGCGCTGACGCCGGCAAAACGCAAGTGACACTCAACAATCCTATTTCTGCCAGATGACACAGCTGTGATGCATAAATTCAGCGCAGGGAAGATCGAGCGGGACAGGAAGTAGTGCCCAGAAACTATTGAAAAGAGCCGGTGACTTTCAAAATAAAACAAACCATACTAAAATTAGAACGTATTTAGCTTGACGTTGAGGATGAAATGACAGAATGAGCGGAGAAACACAAGGATTCAACAGATTTACTGATTTACAGTGCAATATGAATGAAGAGAGATTTATGTTTAAAGTGAGGAGTACAAAATTCCTAGATCTCGCAACACCAACTGTCCTTCAGCCGCAACACGCACCGCAGCGGAGATGCACCGCAGTGTATTTCCCCCATTACGTTATTTACTTTACTTAATATAATAATAATAATAATAAACTTTATTTGTATAGCACTTTTCAAACGCAAAGTTACAAAGTGCTTTACAGGCAATAAAAACAACAATGCTCTGAGAAAAACGGTTTAAGTAAAATCAATCATCAGAGCAGGCAGGAAAACACAAGAACAGGATCAGCTAAAAACAATGATTAAATATACACAGTTGAAACAAACAAGGTAAAAACACATGTGTGAATAAAAGAAAATAAAAGACCTCAGCTAAAATCAGGGAAGGCTCTCCGATAAAAATATATTTTAAGAAGTGATTTAAAAGAGGTTACTGACTCAGCAGATCTAATTTCCTCTGGGAGACTGTTCCAGAGCCTCGGCGCACACGCTGAAAAAGCCCTGTCTCCTTTTTTTCTCAGCCGAGTCACCGGCACATTTAAAAGACCTTTGCCCGAGGACCTCAGCGGACGCGTCGGCTCATAGGGGGTTAAAAGGTCTAAAATGTAAGGTGGAGCAAGGCCTTGCAGAGCTTTAAAAGTGGTCAGTAAAATCTTAAAATCAATTCTAAAACATACGGGAAGCCAATGTAAGGAGGATAAAACCGGGGTGATGTGCTCATGTTTCCTTGTTTTCGTTAAAAGCCTGGCAGCAGAGTTTTGAACAAGTTGTAAGCGATTTATATCTCTCTGGCTCAGGCAGGTCACTTACATGACAAGATGTCATTTCTGTGTCTAAATGGGTTAAACATTCTCCTCTGCTCTCTGTATCACACAGCTAACTAAGTTGGCAACACTAGCAGGTAGATGAGCACTGGTAGGACATAACCAGGATTCACTGATGTTACGAACATGTCTCAGAGCACTGGGCTGTGAGTGACACTGAAAAGTAGGGCTCATGGGTAATGGTATCATTATCCCTAAAAAACAACACTACCAGTTCCAACCACATGTGTCACTGTATAAGCAATAGCCCTGACAGCTTTAAATACACATGATAACTGTGGTAGAAGCTGAAAGACTTCTAGCTTACATCACTTTCTCCATGTGCCAAAGGGCAGGTAAAAGTGGCAGGCTCCATTTGGTTTCAGTCTGACCCTTGTTCACTTTAGTCAGGAGGGCTTTTGTTCCCTGTGTTTGACCTGTCAGGCTGCCAGTCACCATCACACCTCTTTAGCCATGAGCTTACACTGCAAGAGGAACGGCATCTGTGGTATTTCAGCAGCTTAAATTTTTATACTACAGAATTTTTTCCTTGAAATTGTTATTGTTAGTGCTTCTGTCTCATGAATATTCCACAACTTCTGTACCCAGAAACCAGAGGGACTAAAATAAGAATGTGTCAGACTGCTTGTCCAACACTGGCACACACACACAAAATAATTGATGGTACTTACTTTAGGTCCTGAAAAGGCTCCGCTCGTACATGCGATGTCTCTACAGAATGGCTGAACACCACGCCTTCGTTCCCTGAGGAGAGAGTAAGAGAGGATGAAAGGAAGCAAAGAAACGACATATCTTTTGTTTTAAAGCCTGCACCATGTTGCATCAGACGTCTGTTCTTAGAGCTGAGGCAGACAAGGGGCTCAGATCTTATCTGTGCTAAATAAGTGATGTTCTTAAGTCTCCAGTTGCAGGACACACATTTACATTACAGATGAAGTGAAAGGAGGAGGAGGGGGGGGTGTTTGCCTGCAGCCTGGTAACAAGACTTCAGTTTCACACACTTGCACAGGATGTTGATACAAGCATCACCCAGGGAGCGTTTCTTAGTCCAGCGTTCAAAGCAGTTGCATATAGCAGTTTGTAATTTCCATAGAAAAAGTTGGCCGGGACATGATGCAGTGTTTAACCCCCCCGTGTGCAGCAGCCACCTCCGCTTTAGCCTGCAGCTCTGAACAGATGCTTGGGGGAAGCGCTGGTCATGACTCCCACTGAGGCAGAAGACGGGAAATTCAGCACTGCTGCAAATTTAATTCTGCACCAGAAAACTTCTTCACACTGGAAGGGACTCTGACTTTTTTTATTTTTTTATAAACAGAGATTTAAATCTGTTTTGAATTATAGGCAGCAAAGTTTCACTACACAAACTCAAATTTGTTTCTCTCAGTTGAAAACACGTTTCTTTGGTTGTTAATTCCAAGGTCCACCAAACAAAGCACAAATGTGTTTGTTTGTGCAGCTCCCAGCGTAAGAAAACACAAACAGAAGAATTTCTCATTGTGCTGTAAACAACGTATTGATGTGCTGCAGTGTTTGACTGGGAAACACACACTTTGGTTTCTTACTATTTCAACAACAGATTGTTTGTCAGCTCCTAACTCTGCGATTGTTATATTTATATTTAGCACTCAGAAACAGTCGCCTAAACATTCTGCTGTGTCTGTTGTGTTTACTAGTCTTGTACCTCCACCACCTTTTCTTGCACAATAGTCAGAATCTGTTTATTGTCACTTGAAGGTACCTGTACGAGTAAACACAGCGCTAAATTGTGCTCCACAATTTCAGACAGAACATATAAATGTTTCTAGCAGTCAGGGGACTCTGACTTACTCAAGGCTTGTTACACTATTTGCACTTTCTAGCAGATCTGGTTCACAAAACACAAAATTACAATTTTCTTCTGAGACTGGAGAAGTTGAACTCGATTTATGATTTTTCAGACAGCTAAACAAGGCTTATACTAAGTTCTTATAGTTTTTTTATTGTTTTTTATAAAAAATCTAATACTTTCCATGTTTCCATGAGCAGCAGCTCTTTGTATCGAAGCCTGTATTTACTTTTTAAGGCTCATTTGTTGAGCATGGACATCAAACTGGTTATGTCTGCAGTGGTGTTTTTACTTAACTTGTTCCCTGAATGTCCAGAAATTGTTTGTGTAACCAAAGTCGCTTTAAGTGCATTTCCATCACCCTTGGATATGCTCAAATTTAAATAGCGCCAAAAATAAAATGGTAATGGAAACACCTGAATTGAAAACCATGAGGTGGTTTTTCAGACGTTTCGATATTCAAATATATCGCAAAAGCGCGATGGAAACACTTTTTCCGCAATTATACATCATAGAACGTGACGTACTTAGTCACATGATCTTTTCTCTGTGAGTAAACATGGCGCGCTACGTTTGAACAGAAGAGGAGACGGAGACTTTTCTAGCAATTATTTTCGAGAAAAACATAACAGCCATACTAGACAGCAAACAACAGAGGAATGCAGAGTGTTAAAAGGAGATAGAAAGTGATCTTCTAGCGTCCATCTTCCAGCAGTGACAACTTGTGGGATGATATTTGACGAGACTTACGGCGCTCCTGCCTCGAACAACCTTCAATGGAAACACGTTCAAAGCACAAATATTATTTGTCGAAATTTTAGGAATATCGCTTTTATTTTGCGAAAAAACTGTTATGGAAACCCAGCTATTGTTTACATGAGGGATCAGCCGTAAGTAGCTAATGGCGCTTTTCCACTATACAATTCCAGCCCTACTCTACTCGGCTCGGCTCTACTCTACTCTACTCTACTCGGTTTGGTTAGCTTTTCCACTAGCCCGGCTCCAGACTCACGGTGGGCGTGGATTTTATAGCAGCTGCGCTAAAGTGCTGCGCAGAAGTGCGTGCATGTCATCTCTAACGCGACACAAACATAATTTTTTACTTACATATGTGCCACCGTGGTCTGTAAAGGAAAAAACAAAGCTTTCAAAAGATTTCATTAAAGTAATACAGCGGCTCAATGTGGTGCGGCATGACACAGGAGCGGAGGTAAACAACAGCCTCGTGCTGCTGCGCGCAGAGGGACACGAAGGCGCTGCTTAACGACATTAACTCTTCACTGGATCCAGTGAGATCGCTTTAATTTTTGATTTTTGGGCCTGGTATACCGGAGATTTTTTGTTGCTCAATAATTCTTCTTTGAACTGGTTTTCCTTTTTGGTTCCCTGTGGATTAATTGACTGATTGGTGCTTAAAGACTCTCGTAGCAGACAGATCGCTCCTGCGCCGACGAACTTTGATTTAATTTAAAAGACTCTTTAAAGCGAACTATCTTTGCTGTTAACTTCTTTTTCGTTTAAAAGGGACTTTTAACTTATTTAGGAATCATGAAGGTGCATTTTAAGGTGGTATCTTGTGTTCATTCAGTCTGGTTCTGTGCCGTCGGGTTTAAATGTCATTAAAAACTCGTCGCTGACTTATTCATTTGCCTCCTGTAAGTGATTCTACAGAGTCAGAAGCTTCGGTGACGACATTCTCCGACCAATGAGTGACCGGCAGTCCGTCGACGTCACCTTTTAGTATCGGCTTTACTCGCTTGGAACCCAGGTGAGTAGGTACTAAAAACTGGCGTCTGCCGCGTAGTACCGCGCTAATGGAAATGCAACACAAACCGGGTAGAGCCGAGTAGAGCCGAGTAGAGTAGGGCCAAGGCGAGTCAGTGGAAAAGGGCCATAACTGCATGTTGATGCTAATTAGTGGTAGGCCTGATGTTCCCAAGGATGTGCTGCTGATGCCATAGAGCAAGCCAAGAGGAGACAACACTGACCTGTCCTTCCATCCATCTTTATGAGTAATGTAAGATTTATCACATTAAGATTAATGAGCTAGTTATTCTAACCCTGCACCAAAGAGAATGCTACTCACAGAAACATTTCTAGCAGAGCTAACCTTGGACACAAACTCCACCTTGAATGGATTTTACCTTCTGTGGAGGCTGACAGAAGAATGATGTCAAAGTTGTCATCTTTCAACATTTCATTTGTATATTGATTCTTCACTTATGTCTTGTGTTTGAATCGTCCTGTATGTATTTTTTTTTGGTTACACCCATTGTGTTATCCTATTTGATATGTGCTTAGTGTCATGTTTCCACTATACACTTTCATGTTTTCTGAACTACTGTTTCTGTTCATGAATGAAAGTAAAAAAAAAAAAAAAAAAAAAAAAAAAACAACACTTTTTTCTACCAGACACTAATCATGTGCTTTAATTGTTTTACTGCTTTGTTGTAAAACAGCAGATTTGAATATTTATCAATAACAGCAATTGATTTATATTAGTTTTTAATATATCACATTGACTAAATTGCTTGCAAATACTGGCAGATTAATCCCTCTAGAAATATAAACATATTTAGGAAATCAGCAATTTAGTCATAATGAAGAGCAGCAGTGCAAAACAACTCGCGCTCGGTGGTGCTCTAATAATAATAATAATAATAATAATAATAATAACTTCATTTATAGAGCACCTTTAAAAACAACAGTTCAAAAAGTGTCTTACAGCAGAGGTCCACAGTAAAATCAACAAACAAATAAATAGTGAGTCAGAAATAAGAAAAACAACAATGAAATTACCAATATATAACAGACAATCCTACAGACCAAACAGAAGGAGAAAAGAACCCAGTTGGTACAAGACCCTATGATGAGACCATGAGGACCAGAGGTAGTAAGGAGTAAAAAAAAAAAAAGCAAACAGAAACAATAGAAAAGATAAAAACAACATAATTTAAATATAACAGTGAATAAATAGATTAATAAAGAGGGGGAAAAAAGAAACAGCCTAAAGTTAGAATGGAAATGATAACTTGAATGCTCAATTCAATTAATACATTTCTTAAGCAAAATACAACATATTCAGCAGAGTGTTCAAAAGAAAAATGAGTGAGAGGAGCACCTTTCATCAAAACTTAAAACACTTTGGAAAAAACAACAACAACTACATAAACAAAATCTACAGGGAATAACTACAGTGAGCAGCGTGGGTTATCTCTGACTTCCTCTGACAGTCCAAAAACATGCTCATCAGCTTGATCAGTCACTCTAAATTACCCAGCAGTCAACAGGGAATGATAAGTGGCGCTGTGATGTCATTGGTTGAGACAGTCTTTGGTTTGTGCCAGCTCTGGTACACAGCTCCCCTGAGGGTTTTAGACGCAGAGCTTCAGGAACCTAAAATTAAACTGGACCCCTGTTTCCAGACATGTAAGTCAAGCATGAGCTCACTGTTAGCATCTTTCCTTTGGCTTATTCTCATAAAGAGGAAGCTTTCATGAAATCTTCCACCGCAGCTCTGAGCTCTCTGCAGTGGGCAACAAAGTTAATCTGGCCCCAGATCTAAGGATGAAACATTAGCACAGCAGGAATCCACTGGAGCTCAATGCATGAGCTGAGTGGAGATGCTTATATTTGGATCCTCTGCACTGTTCGGCCTCCTCTCTCTCTCTCTCTCTCTCTCTCTCTTTTGCCTCCATCAAACAGTCAATGACAGCAGCATTCCTTCAGAGTGCCTCTAATGGACATGTCTGTTCAATTACCAGGTCTGAGTGTGTGTTTGTGCGCGGTTCACCTTGAAAGTTTTCTGTTTGTGTAAGTTCGTTTTCTGTACGTCTAACACACATCACACACTTACACACTCATCCCTTTGCTTGTTTATCTCTTAGACAGTCTCAGAAAGAAGAAAAGAAACAAATTATTATCAACAAAAGGCCAATTTTCTCATTTATCTCACAGATAATTGTCGTCTTTGAAAAAACGAGGCCCACCTGACTCTGCTCAGATCTCTATTCTCCCTTTCATTTTTAATCTGCCCTTTTAATTGCTCTTTGGAAAGTAACATGCCATGACAATAGCTCTGCTATAATTAGATGTCTTATTGCAAAATTAATTTCCAGGAGCTATCCGAGTGTCAGACAGTGAACTTCCTGTCTCCTGCAGCTCGTCTGTGTTTGATCTGCAGAATTTGGGGAATAACGGAAAAAAAAGGCTGAAACATCAACTATTCCCTGAGGATTGTTGTCTGCCTTTCTTTTCCTGACAAACAAAAGTTCTGTTAACATTCAGTGTTACTCACCAGCACCTTGAGTGTATCCTTGAGCTCTAACAGATCTTGAGTTCTCTTCATCAAAAATAAACACCGTGGCTATCGTTGAAGTGCAAACCTTCGTAGTTCATAGTGCACGCATTTAGTGCTGCATTGAGTCCTTTTCACACACAAACTCTTGATATTTTCTGGATCATCTGAAGACATCCAGGTCCTGATATTTTTAGAAACATGTAACTTACAGCTGGTTATCTGTGCCTCTGCTGCTTACAGCTACAAGAATATGTCTGGATGGAGTTCTGTTTTATGTGTAATCAGTGATGTGTGCTGACATTTCAAGAGGCAGGAATGAAGGAAAAATAAAGCACATCGTGTGTTTTTGGTTCCCAAGAGGGCACTTTTTCACAAGTTTGACCCCAAGGAGGCCGGTTTATGGTGTTTCAGCCAGCCAAAGGGGCAGATTGTTGGGGTTTGCCAACCAGAATGGCACTTCATACATGTGTTTTGGCTCCCAAGAAGACACTGTAGCTCAACTTTGGCTCCCAAAAGGGCACATCTGTATGTGTTTTGTCCCCAAGGAGAGCTGTTTATGGTCATTTAACCAGCTAAAGGGACAAATTATTGTGATTCGCCAATCATGAGGGCACTTTAGAAATGTATTTTGGTTCCTAAGAAGGCACATTAGCGCAAACTTAGCATCAAGGAGGGCAAGTTTCCAAGCATTTGGCTCCTGATGGGGCAATTTAGCATGTTTGATTTGATTAGAGGGCACTTCAGCTTAAGTGTGGCACCCAGAAGTCACTTAAGCATGCGTTTTGGTTCTCAAGAAGACACTTAAGCTTATATTTGGCCCCCAAGAAGGCACTTCTATACGTGTTTTGATTCCAAGGAGAGCTGTTTATAGTGTTTTAACCAGCTAAAGGGACAGATTATTGTGATTCACCAACCAGAATGGCAGTTTATACATGTGTTGGCCCCCAAGAAGGCACATTAGCACAAATTCAGCATCAAGGAGGGCAAGTTTCCAAGCATTTGGCTCCTGAAGGGGCAATTTAGCATGTTTGATTTACTTAGAGGGCACTTCAGCTTAAGTTTGGCACCAAGAAGACACTTAAGCATGCATTATGGCTGCTGAGAAAGCTTTCTAGCTTATCGTGACTCCCAAAAGGCCACTTAAGCATGTGTTTTGCCTCCCAGTAGGGCAGTTTATCATCTTCAAACCAGCCAAAACGGTATATCGTCATGACTCCACAACCAGGAGGGCACTTTGTACGCATTTTGGCTCCAGAAAAGGCACATTGATGCAAGTTTGGCGCCAATGAGGTTACTTTAGGTAGCATTTGGTTTCCAAGAGGGCACTCTGGCATACTTCAGCTCCCAAGACGTCACTTTTGCATCAGTTTGGCACCAATTAGGGTAGCTTAGAATGCGTTTCGACTTCTGAGAGAGCACTTAAGGGTATTCCGGATCCAAGGAGGAGACTTAAGCACATGTTTTGTATCCCAAAAGGGCACTTACGCATGTGTTTTGGCTCCCAGGAAGGCAGTTCATCAAGGTCTAACCAGCCAAAGGGGTAGATAAATGGGGTTCGCCAACCAGGAGAGCACTTAACCACTCCTTTTGGCTCCTATGAAGACACTTTAGCGCACATTTGGCTCCCAATAGGAGGGCAAAACACCAAAGACTGAGGTGAACAGTAACAAATATTAGTCTACAAAACTACCCAAAGTAAAGGATTATTTCCAATGAATGGGTTATGAATAGTTTGGTAGCTGGCAGTTTCTAGTTTTCTAGTTTCTAGAAAACATCCTGACCACATGAACCATTGGATTTAGGAGTAAATAACTTTTAAATAGTAGCCACTGTCGTGACCACTATGCACCACAGGGTTAAGTGAAGTGTGATACTTGTGTCTTTACCTGTGACTCTTAGTTTCTCGGTGCCGATGGTGATCTCCTCTTCGTCTGCGGAGAACAGAACTCTCTCTCCGTCCGTACTCCTCACCTCAAACCTCTGACACTGAGCTTCCACCATCTCTGACCCTGAGACCAAGAGAGAAAGAGAGAAGCAGGAGTTAAAACGTGTCAGAGGAGGAATCAGACACCAACCACCTGTGATGCTGTTCCTTCACATCCACCAGTGTATGAAGGTTTAGCTTGAACGACCACACCAGAGTTTAAACTTTGAACCCAGCAGCTTCAGGTTCCCTCTCACTGTCGCTGTAAAGCAGCATCAGAGCAGATACTGGGACAAATAAGAGCTGTTGTGATGTAGGGGCACATATAAAGTGAATTTGCGGAACAATGCCTCACTAAATCTGGATTATCCACAGAACAAGATTTGCTCCAACAATTCTTGTTTCGACTACTTTTACTGTGGAAACAGTCGCTGTGAGAAGTGATGACAGTGTCCTCTGTGGATTAGACAAAGTACAAGGATGAATGTTTGCAAAGAGAAATGCTGCAAAGTAAGTACAGTCAGTATTAAGAGAAAAAAATTAAATCTTCTCTTATCACTTTGAGAGACACACTCTTGATTCCTTTAAATATCATTGTGTTACAGCATGCATGTTAAAAAGGAGAGCTGAACACATTATACAATTTAGATCTGCCAAAATGGATTATAATCTGGAATTAACCATTGAAAGTGTCCAAATTAATATTACTCTCAGTTTTAAATTATAAAGATGGTGTGATCAGGCTTAATCTGGGTTTTGGGGGATTATTAAGTCCACATTTAAGGATTTCATCTCCACACCTTGAGTTATCTAAAAAAAAGAAAATGATAACACTTCAGATTAGGGAACACATATTCACCATTAACTAGGTGCTTATGAACATGCATATAAGTAGCTAATTCGTATTTATTAAGCACGCATTTACCCCTTATTCTACCTCTATTGCACCATGAATTCAGACTTTTCCATATATTAACTCCTAATTATTTACTACAAATTTATGAATATGTGTTCCCTAATCTAAAGCGTTAACAAGAAAATCTGTTTAGAGTTCGTAAACGCTGCTGCGTGCACATTTTTGCAACAAAAGTGCAATTTTTAACTTAAAACCATCACTTCAACGAATGGTAATTGACCTCCTCTTTACAAAGCTTTGGGTTTGTGAGCAACTTACTGTATTTATTCATTTTATTTCATCAGAATAAAGTGTATTGAGATTTATATTCTCTTACGTAAAAGCGACCTGGCCAGGAGGCAGCAGAAATGTTTAATTTTTATCAGGATTTGGAATCAATTTGTTTTTTTCACTCCATCAGAAGCCTTTGATTAATGACAAAAAGCTTGGTGCTGAGTTGGAGTGGAGCAACAAATAAGAGCCTTGTCTGCATATAAATGAAAAGTGTGTTGATCAATTGTGAATGACAGTGTTCCCAATACAGAGCCTGGGGCAACACCAGCGCTCTGTGTGCAGCCCAAAGAGCTCCAATTAGAACAAGTAGTTAAAAGTTTGCAGCAATTGATGAATTTTGAAATAAATGAAGAAAAAAAAGACAGAATAAAATGCCTGAAAACATGATAAATCAACAATGTTGGAAGCAGTCAATGCTAAAACTTTTGTTTCCTGTTGACTGCAGCACACTTTGCCTTTTTATTTTGCTAATTTTGTTCTCAATGTGCTGAGAATGTTTTCCTTTTTCTTTAATCACTTGACTGAGATTTTTATTGTGGATTTTTCATCATGCTTTGTCACTTATCTGACACCTACCCACCGCAGTGCTTCGCAGGCATCAAAAAATAACTGCTCGAAAATTCTCTGACTTGTAGCTCAAAAGGAAATTAATTTCAAAAATAGTTCTTCCAGGAGCTTTGAGTTATGTTGGGTTTTCACCTGCAGGATTCACCATGTTTGTACTATTAGAGGCGAAAGCTTCATGCTAATGTTAATCTCACGATTCAAGAACCCCCTTCCTTCTTTCTATTCATCCAAAAGAAACCAGAACACCAGCAGTGGAAAACAAGATTACATTTTTGGCCATCATGTTAAACGCTGCCTTTTTTTAGCAGCATCAACAACAACAACAATCCCCCTGGAGCCGTTTTCAGGTTGCAGAAAGCAAAACATGATGAAATGCTTCATCATTCTGGGACACGGTTAGTCAAACTGTCCAATGGAGGGGGGGAAAAAATCAAACTTCAAACAGATTAAACCAGAATAAGTGTTGATTCTGTTTTGACTTCTTTAAAATGAATGAGAACCAGCAGCTCTGTAAGACATATTTGTTAAACATGAACCTATTTCTTTAGTGATTTCTGAGCATAAACAATCATGAGGTGTCAAAAAACATCTTTGTGTCATCATCATCACAGTCTGATGAAATCAAGTTCACCTGTCCCTCAGGTGTCTCTTGATACCGGATGATAAGTTGTCAGTTTCCTGCAGTGTTACATGCTGCGTAAACATCAGCAAACTGCTTCTGACATTGGAACATATTCTCTTTTTGGGGGCTGTATGGGGGAATGTGCAGGTTTGATTTTATGACAGGATCAGGATCTGAATTGTTTTTCATATAGAGACAACAATTTCAGCCCTAAATATATCCTTTCCTGCATTCTGAACTATTTCAAACACCAAAACTACCAAAAGAAAAGAGCAGACCCTTCATTCAGCAGCAAAAAAAGAAAATGCTTTCCACCTTTCTCTGTTTTTCAGTAATCAACAGCAGGCTGATTTCACACAAAAAACACCAGTTTTTGACCAAAAAACAGACAAAATGAGCTTTGATTTGTTTTCAGTGCTCATCTTTGAAGTCTCATCCTTTGATCCTCTCCACAATCTCCACTGTATTTTCTTCCAATCTCAAAACATGCTCTTTTCAAGTGTGAGCTGCTGAACGTTCCAGAAACAAGTCTACCATTGTCTCTCTGTCGTCTCTTCTCCTAATCTTTGCTGATCTCTCACACAAAGAGAGCACTGCTGCCACCTACAGGGGTCAGTTTGGACATACAAGGGATGCACAATACTATCGGCGCATTGTTGGTCACAATGGCCACAAATGAACTATTGGGCATCAGCCAACGTGATATTTGTCATTAAAATAATTCATTTCGACTTTAATCTCGTAGTAAAATGTGAAGTAAAAATAAAAATTCTTAATGTGGCCCTAATACTCTGTCGTAGCTAAATGAGTAGCAAAATATCGGTATCTCAGATATAGGCCAAAAATCCAATATTGTCCAATAATTTAATAGTTGACAAGCCTGATATTGGTGGACAAGCTCCAACAGACCATCTCCCAACCCACTTCATTGAAAAACATAGTTTTTGTCTATAGACCTCAATGGCAGCCAATGAGTTAATTTACAGACGTCAGGTGTCGGGGTCGTTGAGTTTGACCTCAGTTAATTCAGTTCTTCTATGTTTTCATTTATTTTGTTATCCTGACAGTGATTGGCTGCTACTCAAACCTTTCTGAGCCTTAAGAAAAATCTCTATCCTCTTCCACTTCTATCACTGTCTTGGCTTCTGGGCTATTACAAGAGTCAATTAGAAACCCGGAGTGCCTTGTCAGTAATAATCAAACTTTATTAGCAGCCATCAATCTGGGATTAGGGTTCCTTTTCTCATCTCTCGCTTTCTTTATCCCGTCCATCCTTTTCCTTGAGCCTCTCACTCCTGGATGGACGGCGTGAAAAAAGCAATGAGATTTGTGTTTTCAGAAGCCACACTAAAGCAAGCGATGTGTGTGTGTGTGTGTGTGTGATGTTTGCAGAGATCTCAGAGATGAGGGCTGTATGGTAAAGATGTTATGAGCTAAAGAAGGAGAATTGGTGGTTTAATTTCATGAAGGTGAGACGAAGAGGAAGTGAGGCTGCTTTAAATTGGGGCTGTGCTGTGCTAGTTGCTGTCTCAGGCGTCTTGCTGTTCAGCTCTTGGCCTACAATAAAGCTCCTAATGCAGTTTTCCAACACAGGTGCAGGTCAGCAAATTCCTGAGATTTCTTTTTTTTTTTTTTTTTGTTTTATTCACAGAAACTTCCCTCCTTATCTTTTCTGAAAGAGTGAACAAAAGATTGTGCAGCAGCAGGAGGCAGGAAGCTGGAACAACCTGAGAACCTCTGGTGTGAAATGCTACAAAAATTACATCCGTCATCAAAGTCGTGACTCCCTGCGAGCGGCAGCGACGACAGAAATTAAAAATAATCAATCATAAAAGTTTGAAAAACTTTATCTGGAGACAGCTAATTTTATCCGCCTGAGCTTTTCCCAACACTGCACATTCTGATCGACATGTTCCTGGCTTTGAGCTTAACAACTGTGTCACTTCAAGTGTTTGCGACTCCTCGAGAGTGTTTCAGTCACCCGAGGCAAAACCAGAGACGAAAGGGAGTCAAACTTCATCTAAAAATATCCTTGAGAGGTGTTTTTAACTGGTTCTGATTGGAATTGACTCTGATGTCTCTTTAAGACCATCAACAACAAAACTGACACTTTCTTTAGTGCATTTTTCATGCCTGTAATCACAAGAAGCACTAAATGATCGACAGCAAGCTGAAGAGACCATCATTCCTAATATTTTCAACAGGAAATATTGACAGTGAGCGACTTAAAAAAGAGGATGCTTGGGATGAAAACTGATTTAGGAGACTTTGAACATGTGTTTTTTTTACTGGGACGTACTGGGGTTTACACAGAATGTTCTCAAAATGAACCAATATCCAGTTTGCAGCAGTTTTCTTACACTCACACACTCCTTTTATTTCTTCTAAGGTTAATTGTAATTGGTATTTGAACTTTAGGGACACAACACTGACCAGCATCTTAAATAAGGACACCTGTTTAACTGCTTGTTAACATAATTATCCAATCAGTCAATCATATGGCGGCAATTTAACTCACTCACATGTAGACATAGTGAAGACGAGCAGCTGAAGTTCAAACTGAGCAACAGAATGAGGAAGAAAGGTGATTTGAGTGACTCTGAACACGGCATAGTTGTTGGTGGTTGAATGGTATGAGCTATTTCTTATCACATCTTGTGGTATGTTGAAGGTATTACCTCATTTTCCTCTGGACGGTTTGGGATTGACCAATAACTGGGTCACAATTGGTCACGAAGGTCAAGAAATTGGCTAGTTAGAGCTAACTAATTAAAGATTGTGACCATAGACTGTATAATCAGTGGACGCCATGACAGTCAGCTGTAACTTAGGTCTCGACAAAAACTGCTCCCCCTGGTGGCTGGCTGCAGTATAGGTCAAAGACTACATCTTATTATTACATCATCTTATCTTGTTATTAGACCTTAAAAATCAAGTAATACGTTTCGTTTTATGTAGATTGACAGCGGGTTGGTGTGTGTTTTCTATCGGGGATATAAGAAACTCAAGAAAAGAGAGCTAAAAAGAGCTTAGACATTCAAAATAAAAATATATAAATATGTTTGTTGCTTTTTTGTTTCCTGGTTCCACCCAAATTCTGTACCGCGCAGATTCTGGCTGCACACTGGCCACTCCGGTAGCGTGGTTCTTTTGGCTTCAAAACTGTACAACAGTAACGAGGCTGAAACGCTCTCCATTCTTTATACAGTCTATGATTGTGACCAATTGCAACCCAGTCGTTAGTTGGTCCGAAAGCATTTTGGAGGAAAGTGAGGTGTCACCTTTAACATGCAACAAGACATGATACTAAATTAAACAATTGTTTGTGATATGACGCTGGAAGGTTTGCTTAAATAGGATAAGTTTGTATGTACCTTTAATCTGAATCTGTACAAAATCTTTCTTCCTCATGGGTGCATACGATGGACATGCCACCCAGAAATGATCTTGAATTCTGAAACTGAATCTAAATTTTGGGACCTGAAATGAATTAATTTGATATTTTAACCTCAAGGAATACAGAGAGTTGACATTTTAAGTTTGTTTAAGACAAGTTCGAAACATTAAAATTCCATTTTTGATCAAGCTTTTTAAATTTAATACAATAATTCAAATTAGTTTCTAGTGCCACCAATCTCAGCCCAGCCCATAGGATGGTCCCAATAAGAGAAAATATGGAGTGTGCAGCTGTTCTCTGGGACACATTGATGCCTGAGGTCAGAGGGAAATGGACAGTGGTTGGAGATGAAAGACGGCAACAGTTATTCAAATCTTTAAGACCAAGGTTTGAAGAATTGGACAACGCATCCACACTGCAAAAACTGAAATCTAAGTAAGTCATTATGTCTTATTTTTAGTAAAATTTGTCTTACTATTCTTAATTTGAGCCACATTTACTAGACAAGGTCATAAAAATGTCTCATTTCAAGTTTTTTAAAGACAAAAATGAGGCATCAATTGCTTGTAACAAGTAAAAAAAAAATCTGCCAATGGGATAAGATAAAAGATTCTTGTTTTAAGACATCTTTCTAATTTCAAGAAACTTCCAGAATTCGTCTTATCCCATTGGCAGATTTTTTTGACTTGTTACAAGCAATTTACACCTCATTTTTGTCTTACAAAAACTTGAAATAAGACATTTTTATGACCTGGTCTAATGAATGTGGCTCAAATTAAGTACAATAAGAATATTTTTACTACAAATAAGACTTAATGCCTTGCTTAGATTTCAGTTTTTGCAGTGTAGCCTTGAAGCAGATACTGCAGCAGAAGACCAGGTAACCCTCCTGTCAGCTTAGAGCAGGAAACTGGGGCTACAATTCACAGGGCTCACCAAAACTGGACAATAAAAGACTGAAATACGTTGCCTGGTTGATGAGTTTGTGTTTCTGCTCCACATTTAAACAGTCAGATCAGGATTTTGGAGTGAACAACATGAAAGTATGGATCCATCTTGACTTGGGTCAATGCTTTAGCCTGCTGCTGTTGTAATGGTCTAATGGTGTGGGGCTGTTTTCTTGGCTCACTTTGGGCCCCTTACTACCACCTGAGTCTGTTTTAAAGTCTCAAAGCTCCAATCATCTCAAACTACTTTCTAGAACATGACGATGAGTTCACTGCAAAATCTGAGAAATGCTCCCAGCCCCTTGTTGAATCTCAAAAAAACTTCCCCACTCTTCTAAAAGGTGTTTTTGTTTTTTCCTCATTGTATAAATGATATTTTGTGGTGCTGTTTTATAGGATTGCTTTATATTAGGAGGCCAGCGTTTTAATTCCATCCACCGTCGGTGTTATGGGCACAGGGAAATGTTTTATCTGTTGACAAAGTTCTGCTTGAATAGAACATTGTAAAAGCTACAAGATTGCTTTACTGTTTATGCATCGGAGTTATACGACCGTGAACAATAACCATCTGCTTTTTTTGGTCTTTGTGTTTAATAAAAGGGCATTAAAACAGCAGGAAAACGCTGCCCCCCGCCAGAAGTCAAAGACTCTACTTTCAAGCAATGAGGAAGACTTTATGGGCGTGAAATGTTTACTGCAAGGGTGACAGGAAGTTGTTCGCCATAAGGAAACTATGCAAAGTCGAAGTCACGTGCATAAATCACCTTGAGGAGAAGATTTTGAATGTTAGTTTAAATGTTCTGCTGCACCAGCAAAAACTCATGCAAACGACCCCAAATGACCAATTATGACTTATTTCCTAGATTCATGAAGTGTAACTCATGAAGTTAAAGTCAAGATTGATCACTCCAGAAAAGTTGTCAACTCACATCAGTGCAAGGTGACAAAGACTTTTCTCTGCTGCACTTATGATAAATACTAAACACTTTCTTTTTTGCATTGTTTTTGTTAAAGCATGAATTATGCAGAGTGCACCTTGGTTAAAGGTCGGGCAATGACTCAGTTATCCTCAGGGCATGTTTGGAAAGTTAACATTCCTAAGTGAGGGCGTTTAAAATAAAAGGAAAGGATGCCCGAGCCGAGTTCGAGACTCACATTTGACTTTGGAAACCATCACATCCCCTCAGGCTCTGCTGCCATGTTGCATTAACATTATAAGCACTACACCAACGCCGACATCCGGGGGGAATTTCAATAACAGCACATTTCGGAATATGTTAAATAAATCTTTGTAATTGCAAAGTTGCAGCGTAATAAAAGAGCAGTGAGAATACTTCTGGAGTAAGTTCAGGCAGTCTTCATCACTTTGCAGAAAGAAAACACTTAATGTGAGCATGGAGCGGCTGAGGAGCAGGTGCTGGGAGTTGGCTCCGTGCTTTTATTGCAGATGTAAAAGGTCAGTTAATTAAGTGTGGCAGTTAAGGCACACTAACTCATTTTAAATGTGAGATTATTATCTCTGGCAGTCTGCTTTGCCATGACTTGGGGACATTAGTGTAATTATGTTCACAGAGGCATGTAAGGCATGACAGAGTCGTAAAGAAACCAACGGCTGGTTCTTCAAGTTTCACTCAGAAAGAAACAACTTCAGGTTGTCTGGTATGTATGTAAATGAGGGATATATTCATCCTGGAGAAGGGGTGGAAATTAATAAGTTTTTCTTCCTTCCACTCCTTTTTGAAAATGTAAAAGAAGGTAATCAAGTGATTTAAAGTTTGTCTTGTTTTGTTTCGCGTAATTGCAAAGATTTTTTTTTTCTTTCTTTTTTTTATTAATTTTTTTGTTGCTTCTTCGTCTCCTTCTGATTCAACACGAAATTGCAAAGTTTCTCTGTTTTAACTGTTTGCTTCGTGTAATTCTTTTACATTTTTCAAAATAAACATTTTCATTCATTTTCAAAATAAACATTTTCATTCATCCTTTTTTTTTCATATGTGGAAGAGTTCAACAATGATTAGTCTTGCAAGTTTGCAACTATTGAAATATTCCCCATTCCTATTTTTAGTTTCCTCCCAATTTGTTTGAGACAATGAAAGAAAAGGTCAAAGGAACAGCTTTACAATAGGTCACCTTTTTTTTCATTGTACATGTATTACTCTTATTTTCCACCTATGTTGTTATGAGCATTCATGCTAATCCTACTCTGTTGCTTATGCTGGTCGCATTACTGTTCCTCTTCCAACATTTTAGCTCTTGAAAATTTTTAAACTGACATTAAAGAGGATGACACGGGGAAAAATCAGAAAATTAGTTTTAATCTAGTGTATGATTTTCTGACTAACAGGCCCTCTGAGAATAGGGTGGACCCCATACACTGGAGACTCTTTTCGTACATGTTGGGCTGTGAAACCTCAAACCTGTTGACTTCTGGCCTGGCTCTGCTCATTTTGTCAAGTCATTGCTGTAGTCAAGCTATATACAATTAATATGGTTTAATACAGTTAGTTTTATTTTGAAAGTCACAGGGTGTTTTGGATGGTTTCAAGAAACAAATTCCTATCCTGCTTGATCTGCTTTTGTAAATTGACACATTTCAGCTTCACCATCAAACAAATAAAATACACTTTCATATCTATAGCGCTGAGATTGGTAGAGTGACCTGACCCACTGGTTCAGGTCACTCTGCCCCCCCGCTGTTGCGACCATCGACTGTGTATAAAATGGACAGCGTGGCTCCGCCTTTCACCGTTGTACAGTTTTGAAGCCAAATAAACCCCATAACTGAAGCCGCCAGAGTCTGCACCGTAGAGAATTTGGTTGGAGTCATGTAACAAAAAAGCAGTAAACATAGTTATTTATTTTTTCTTTCAAAGGTCCAAGGTGGCTTTCTTTCTCAAAGTTTCCAATATACCCGATAGAAACTACTCACAAACGGCAGCTGTCTATCAACGTAAAACAAAACTTATAATCCAGTTTTTAATGTCTAATAACTGGTGAAAAAACAACTCCTCAGAAAAAAGAAGACTTGAACTCAATGTAGCCAAACAACATCCTCATAGCACCGCAGGGTAAGGATGTGAGAAACATTTCTATGAGGTGTAATCATTTCTTAAAGCTGTGCCACCTCTCATCTGGAATGTATTGACCTATACTGCAGGCAGCCACCGGGGGGAGCAGTTTTTGTGGTGACCTCAGTTAGCGCCGACTATCATGGCATCCACTGGTTATACAGTCATTGGTTACTACATCATTATATTCCAATGGCCCTATGGATCCACATTTCTGGAACATTCTAGAAATTTGGCCTAATATTTATACATTTTCCTTCATTTCAAGCCTTATCCTCCCACAAGCTATTTGGAAACACTTTACAGTAAATGAATAAATAAATGAGCAATTTCATTGGTCAACAGCAGCAATCATTGCAATCATAATGAGGAAAAATAAAACAAGCTGATCAAAAAGGGTTTTGGCTGAAGCAGATATTATAAAAGCCAAACACTTGTTCAAATGTCCTAAAGCTGGAAAAACTAGACCAGGTTTTGGAAAAAATGACATCTTAAGGTGGGGACTTGGGGTACATAGAGCCTAATTAAAAAAAAAATCTTGGAGCGGTGGGAACATAGGCCAACTTATCTGAGACCAGAGACACATCTCATGTATTTTGTCTGTTACTCCTTAGTCCTCTGCTTTCATATGTGTTGACAATAATTAAAAACACCCAGAAAGGTTCAAAGTCTCTTCACACTTATCTGAGAGATGAGGGCGCCATAGCACAGCCCAAAAATGGAGAGAATGCAACAGGAAGAGAGGCAGAGAGAGAGAAGGGAATAAAGGAGAAAGCAAGTGTATTATTTTGGCCCTTTGAAAGTAAACAGCATGCATCAAGGCCATGATGCAATGTCAGGAAACGAGCCGGTCACCACGTTGTTGTTATTTCAGGGCGTCAAGACAAAGAGGCAGACAAAGCCTCTGCTGTGCCACAACACACCTTTAATCTTTCCAAGGTGTCTCTCAAAAGAAAACAGACTAAGATTAATTTGGAAAAAGATGTGAAAGGGAGGAGAGGGAAATACTTCAGAGAAAGGCAGAAACTGCACTGAAAGCACTTTTTTAATTCAACTTTTGCTTTTGCCACAGGTGGGAGGCTGAGATTCATGCGCCGAGGGACACAAATTATTTATTTAGAGTTGATTACAGTCATTAATACAAGTAAGGGAGGGGAGGAAGAGACAGAGGGAGAGATAAATGAGTGCAGTTTGTCATCTTCATTAATCAACCTGATCTCTGGAGTCACGGCGCTGAGATGGAGGGAAGATGAAATGGTGGAAGATGCAGATGAAAAGACAGCCAGAGGTTGTGCCACACGGCTCTTGATGTTTCTGTTGAATTAAAAATTCTGATCACAGGAAAAGGAGTACTGAGAGAGGAAACAGGATTAATTATCACCTTTGTTTGGAGCCTGTTTTTAAAGACAGGAGGCCTTATTAAAGTGTCATTTCTATTTCATACTCTATGTTTACAAGGAGTCATTTTCAAGTCATCCAAACAAAGAGTTTTCTCTTTAAATAAAGGACTAAAAGAACTACCTCACAAAGCTGACTTCATAATTTCCAGATTTGTGAGAGCAAGCAACTACAGCTTGCCTCAATTTGTACAAGTTGTATGGAGAAATGTGCAATCTTCATCTTTCTCCTGCACTTTGGCCTCTTGTGTACACAGACATGGTGTTTAGCCGAATGAAAAAATAAACTTTTGAAAACGGCCTCCAGAGTGGAATTTTTCTGAAGCTCTGTTTCACCGTTGCCGTGTAAATGGTAAGCAGGAGTTTTCAATTGAAACGCTGGCGTAACAGTTAATGTGTGTAAATTACACTTTCATTGAGGGCTGGCAATACACAACCAGGACAATAACAACAGTAAAAATATGGGACTGTCGTTCAATGCTTGTGCTGCTAAATGTACTGACTTTTTTATGAAAATGTGCATCTATTGCACCATTTCTGCAATCAGCGAAGAAGCGTTCAAAATATACGCCAGATGATCAGCTCACCTCTTCTTCTGCCTCTAATCAATTGTCATGTAAACAGCCCTTACAATTACGTCGACAACCACAGGCTTGCATCAAAGAGTGATTTTTTTTCATTGTGGTTTTTGCGTTTTAGTGTGAAACGTTGTCGTGTAAATGGGGTTGAACTGTATTAGCGGCATGAAGCTCATTAGACCGATTATTTAAGCCCTAGGAGTCTAAGTGTGCTTATAGTCTGGACATTATGGTAATTTGCTTTTTAGTTTTCAACTTCAAACACGTACATTCTTTGACTAAATAAAAATGAAGAAAAAAAAAAAGACATTTGCTTTTTCATTTTCAAGAAAGAAGGCAAGCTTCATTTATATCATAATTGAAATGAAACTGCTATTCTTCTCAAAATAAAAATGCAAAAATAACCAAAATTTATATCAAGCCATTCAATTTGCATTATACTATCACTCTCTGTGTATGGATATTTTGTGCCACAATTGAAATCAAAAGGAAAAGCTCTGTTTCTTTTCATTGTCTAACTTGCTGTGCTCAAAAGTCACCACGGTTCAAACTGACTCGAAAATGAAATGACAAACTGGACGCTGCAGGAAAGTAACGTCAGACTTTAGTCTAACTTCTTTAAATGCTACACTGTCTGCTCCCCATTGCAGATAGACTTTAGAGATTTGAGCTGCTGCTGCTGATCGTTTTGCTCTGAGGCAGCAGCACAAACCAATGCACCACAGTGAAGCACCCACTTAAATTAAATAATACAAATCTGAGTTTCAGATTGATGCACTAGTCAGTGGCACAACCAATACTCTTCCCCAGGGACGTAGATAACGTAATAACCATGACATGCTGACATGAAGATGGAATTGTAAAGATGAATTGCTCTCAATGATTTTTTATTTATTTATTGAGGGGATAAAACGTTGGATTTATTTTAAATACACGTATTTCAGAACAAATAAATTCAGTTTAAAAAAATCCAATTTCAGGTCACGTCTCAACTCGAGGTGGCAAAAGCCAAGAAAACCCTATTGATGTCTGCTTTTAAAGCAGAGTTATTCATGTTTCCAGCTGTTTCAAAGACTCTTTCTAAGTTCATCTCTTCATTCACACTCACTAAATGGGTGGTGTTTTCTTATACCGAGGCTTGGAGCGCTGCATAAATATGTGTAAAAGGAATATTGGAGGACAGATGCAGTAAAGCTGAAGAACAGGAGTCGTAAGGGATGAATCATCTACATCATTTGCTCGGGCATTTCCAATATGAGCTCTCTCATCTTTTGGCTTCACTGCAGAAATCAATGCCTGAAGTCATTGAGACCACATCCATGTTTTATGGTTAAACTTCTGCTGATCCCTGTTACCATGGAACCAAAGCTTCTGTTCATGTGCTCAGTGGGAAGAAGCTTTTATACATCCATTTTATAAAGACGGGATCTTTAACTCGTCACTTGATTCAATATTTCTACATATGTGCAGCCCATTATGTAATTGGGTTTGCACAAATCCTCCCTCCGAACACTTCCCCTTGCAGAACACACAAAAGAGCCCAGTGGGCCCCTGAATATTCATTAAATTTGACATTCGAGAGAGAGGAGGAAGTGACAAGCATATCAGGCTGACTCATTCAACAGAATGCTCATCTTAATCCGCAGATAAGACTTACAGTGTTTGAATTATTAATCAGAAAGTTTAGTCAGGGAAGCCCAGGCAGAGCACACAGTTTCACCTGATGTTACCTGAGGAATTACAAAGTGTCTATAAGACTTGATTTAATGACACTGAGGCAGCATAAAAACAAGTCTGTAAATTCACTTTCTCTGGTGCTGTTTGTTCAAAATGAGTTCAAAGTTAATCAGAATAATGTCGCTTATTGAGTTCCTGTCGCTTATATGTCTCTTACCAATAATAAATTCCTTCTCCACCAAGTTTAGTCTTCTTCTGGTGCCACAGTAGTAGTTTTACAAAATTTAAAATCCAAAACAATTCCTACTTTCATTTCAAACCCCTTTTCAACAAAGCTGGTGCTAGTGCTACTTCCAGACTCGTGCCTAGTGTTTTCTGTGACCAACAACCAGCAATTGAAAACAGACATGTTTGTGGTATGACAAAGTAAAAACTTGTTGAGTTGGCCTTCAGTTGTGTTATTGGCATTTCCTCATTCAAAACTTGCAATATTTTGGAAAATTCTTTTATATAACAGACTAAATAGCCTGATGCTATTGATCTCATTTACACAATGGGCTCATTCATTCTGTCTCATGGTCACATGTTCACACCTCTCCTTTGCTCTCCATATTGCACACGGCAGAGTTCCGCCCCGGTGCATGCACTGATATTCAAATACTTGAGTATGCACACAGAGACAAGTACATTTCATGTAGCAGACAGCAAGGAAAAATAATCTCACAACCACCACAGGAAGTGCAGAAATAATCTATGCCTTTTTAATAACTCATGACGGGCTCATTCATTCTGTCTCATGGTCACATGTTCACAATTCTCCTTTGCTCTCCCTATTGCACGCGGCAGAGTTCCGCCCTGATGCGTGCACTGACATTCAAATACTCGAGGGTGCACACAGAGACGAGGACACTCCATGTGGCAGACAGTAAGGAAAAATAATGTTGCAACCACCAAAGGAAGTGAAGAAATAAATCTCTGCCTTTTTAAACTCTCACAGGGACATCCATATGAAGATAACAACACTATAAACAATGTTGCCCCTGCCTCCAGCAACCTCAGCTGGCATCTTCCCCTTCTCCTGGGCCGTAAAAGGGGAGAAAAACTGAAGTGACGTTTTATAGTGATGCAATGCTCCAAGTTTGCTTCTAGCTGATGGGAAACCAAACCAGTTCTTAGGAAGAACGGGATTAGAACCAACTAAGCACTCGCTCTGGCACCAAAAGCACTAATAGAAAAAGGGTATCAGTGGTGTTTTCTTTCTTTTTAAAACCTTAATTCAGCCTCTGTCTGACAAACTTAGTTGTAGCTACTGTCCCTTTAAGGCTACCTTCTCCACAAAACCCCCTTCCCTCTGATTGGTCAGCCCTCTGGAGGTCCGTGGAGCAGTTATCTTGGTGTTTGAGGCCTAACCCTCAAATGTGTCATGAACCACTTTTATAATTTATATATATATTTAGTCTGAACATCCATCCAGCATTGTTTATCCATGTTTAAAGGATGGGAAAGGAGAATACCCCCTCTTTAAACCTTTGTCTTTGCCTTAGATTTCCATGTTAAATCATTCATCTGAGAGGAAATGTATGAACACTCACCCAAATGTTTTGAATTGCAAAGCAGTATTGGTGCGAAGAAGACTGAAGGTGTTGTTGGTAAAGTTAGTTTTATAAACATGGATTTTTTTTCCTGAAGTCTCACAATGCTCCACTTGGTGAATTTGGTGGAAGCAAACTTTTGGGGGTTCTGTTTAGAAAGAAAAGTTTTCAAGGGCTTTTGCATCTGTGGTTGTTGATGAACCGCAGTGAGGGTGTGTGGGCGCAGACACTTGCTCTCATCGCTGCATCTCTGGAAGCTGCAGCAGCGAGTCTGTCAAACTGGCTGATGACCTTACGCCTGCAGTGTTCACCGTATGCACTCTGCCGCCTCATTTATGAGCACACTGTACAGAAAATGAAGTAACACTTAAGCCTGCGTGTCCAAATGTATAACCATAGCTTCACTATCAGCCACACTTCTTGCATATCTCGTTTTAAGATGATTCGAACAATCAAAGCTTTAAATAAGAGCTTGGATTTACAGAAGTAATTAAAGGCCATGGTTTTCTATAATATATTTTTTCTATTTCCTTAAGATGAGGAGTTAATTTCAGGTGTTCTCTCCAGATAATGACTAATGTTTTCTCATTTTCTCAAGATAAGAGCGTAATTTCTTATGCTTTAAAATCTATTGCACAGGTTGGCCAAGTGTCATGGGCCCATGTTTGTGGTGCGTTTAGTGACACCATGGAAATGTGGGTTCTCTGAGAAGGATCTGGCTGCGGACCTCACTGCTCAAGCCCTTTGACCTTATCTTTTAAGCCTCAATCCTGCAGATCTCAAGCTTCACCATCAGTTGTCAAAGGTTGGAACACACAGATAAAACAGTGGGTGACAACTCTAAAAAAGTTTATAACACAATTTTAAAGTGCTATTGTTAATCTTTACCCTCTTATTCATGAATTATGAAAGTCAGTGTCAGGATTTTTCCTTTCAGTGTTTTTATTTGTCTTAAGGCATGAAAAAAAGTTTTCCATTAACGGAACATTCAACATAGAACAGTGTGAACTTAATGTAAATATGATTTAATCTTTTGTTTGACTTCTTTTCTTTTCTTTCTTTTTTTTGGTAAATTCATGAATAATCTTTTTTTAAAGCTTTGCGAAACATTTTAACTCTCTTTCATCCATTTTACCACTGAATAACTTATAGTTTACAAGCTTTTTCACCCTCTAATGTTTGTCTATAACACTTTTTGAAAATATCATTAATTTTGGAAAAAGAATTGAAAACATTTTTTCAGGCCCTAAGAAGAATAAAAATATCCTGACACAGGCTAATCTGAATTTCCACCACATGAACCATTGAATTTGGGAGTAAATAACTTTTAAATAGGCGTCCACTGTTGTGACCACTATGTACCACAGGGTTAATATGCTTAGAAAAATGTTGGCCTTTTGTCTGGATGGGACTTTTGTACAACTTTCCTACAGTTTTCTTAGTGTCTTTTGTAAAATATGTGTAATGCTGAAGAGTTTCTCTCCTGTTTTATTTTTTTTTGTTTGTTTTTTTTTCAAATCAAGTACTGAAGTCTGTAAATGAGATTAAGTATTCAGAGCACTACACATCAATGGCTAAATCCCTAAACTAGAAGTGACTTCTCGGTTTTTTAGACTATATACTGCTGCAAACTCGGGACAAAAGCATCCAAAATTACTGCAGAAAATACAAACTGGAAGTGGAAAACAATCTTATTTTGAGAGGTGAGGTCAGCAGTCAGGCTGTTTTGGTTACTGGGTAAATGACTGACGCTACGCATCAAATCTTTTCTGTCTCTATGATTAATTCTTAAAATCAGCAAAATGCATTGGACAGTTCGTTTTCAATTGAATTTCAGACAGTTTGACTGCAGCACCACCAGAGTTGAACTGAATTGAATGAGTGGCATAAGAAAATATCCCGTTATCTTGAGAAAACAAGCCTGGTTTTGCATATTAATGAGAAGAGAAAATGTTATCTTGAGAAAACAACTAAAATTAACGCATCAGTTTATGAAAACTGAGGGAAATTAATGTGGGAAGTCACAACCTTTAAGGGCTTCTGTGTGGATTATCTATGACTGAATAAAACTGCTAATACTTACTAAAATATGACGTATAATAGAATAGAAGGTATAAAACTTGACTCAAAAATTAATTCACTTTTTTTCTGTTTAAGAATCTTTATAAATAAGCCCACATTCAGCAGTTATCTCAGATTTATAGCTCTTAAACTTAACATGATAAAACTGAACATGATTATAGACTCACATTAAGAATCACTGGACGATTCACTGCATGTAACTGAGGGAACGTTTTACTCATCGTCCTGTTAAAGAGGCCTTCACTCTCCAGGTTTGATTGTTAAACAGACCCTGTCTTAAGCTCCGACACCATCCTCCAATGCATTTAAAAAAAAGTGCAAAGTGATTGAGCCTGCAGCCAGACGCAGCCAAGCCTTAAAAGCCGCCAGGAAAATCTTAAAAATAGTCATAAAATCCACATTTCAACAGCACAAGGACACCGTAGTTTGAGTTTTATAACCTCATTTTTCAGATAAAAGCCTTAATGCTGCATTTAGCATATTGCCAGGATTCTGACCTTAGGAAAACTATGGAGTAGTTTAAATAAGATAAAAGAAGACAGACGGTATGTCAAATGCTAATCCAGCTCCCTATGTGGTGTCTAATCTTCTTCTGGACTGAGGGAAATTCAGAGAAAAGAAGGTGAGAAAGCTCAAAGCTGACTGAGGCTGAAACTTATTAAAAGTTTATCTGCGTTCATGCATGTCGTGTTTACTCAGGTTGGCCACACTCAACATCAAACCTGTCCTTCTTTTTCTTATCTCATTATATCTAATCATTGCTCAAAGGCCTGATTCGAGGACTCTTAATTAAAATCCAGGAGAGAAAGATCGTATAACTTTATTATAGTCTCAATGCTTTAATGCGGAGTTGTAAAAAAGTTACACCAGCACCTTTTTAATGTTCAGTCATTAATAACAGAATACGAATAGGAGAATTTGAATTATTTCTTCTGCTTTAACATTATTCAAATCTTTCAGTTGCAATAATGAGAATTACTCCCTATACGAGGTGGAGATAATTGAAATTCTTGTTGAAAAGTACCATAAATGCATAAAAGTGAGTTTTAGTGGGAGAGTACTTTAGGAATTAATGTTTCAGGTTCCTCTGAGACATTTCTCCAAACCTCAGCATGAGAGTCTTTTTTAAATCTGGTGGAGTGATTCACCTAAACCAGGTTCTCACTTGCGTGTTACCCTTTGAAATGGTGCCACATTTTTAAAAAAAGGAAAAAACAATGCATTACGGGATGAGCAGCAGAGCTGAGCATGTGGTTGCGCCCATGGAAAGTTTGCTATATCATCTCTGCCAATGCCAAACAACTGATTCTGACGTAGAGAACTGGATGTTTAAAGTCTAATGATAATAATAATCCTTATTTGTAGAACACTTTTCAAAATCCTCATTACAAAGTGTTTTTTCGCTTTTTAGAAGCTACTAAAAAAGTTGCATGTTAAGACATTTCAGGTCAAATAAACTCAGGAAAGATTTTCGTATAAGAATTTTAAGAAGTCACTTCAACAGGAGCGCCATTAAATGTTCTGTCACCTTAAAATATTCAGCCAAGAATACAGAAAAAAGACGACCTTTACAGACACAGTCGTGCATCATCAGCATAACAATGAAATAAATAGATACCGTGTCTTTGTATTCTATGCCTGAGGAAAAGAATGCTCAAAAGAAACTAAACTTGGTTTCAGAAATAACCCCTGGCATATTCAACACAAAAGAATCCAAAACCTGAAAGTAGAATAAACTCTTTCCCAAAATCTGGTTATTTTCCAGTGTCCACTTGACACAGACTTTCTGTAAATTTTGAGATGAACTGTTTGATATAGAAATAGATGATCTTGAGCCAATGAGCAGAACACCCTTGTATTCTTGTGACCATGATTACCATAGGAAGCCAACCTTGTTGTCAGAAGGCCAATCAGTCAGAGGGGCCACAAGTCAGAAAATAAAAAGGTCTGTAAATAGCAAAGTCTGCTTGTCAGAAAACAAGTTTTGATTTTGGACTCTCAACTAAGGCCTTGCAATTTTTCCAACCGATGGACCCTCTGATTATCTGACTAACTGGCCCTCTGGTTTAACAACTAAATAGTCCTCCGATTTCTACAGCCCCCCTTATTTTCTGACTAACTGGCCTCCTGGTTTAACAACTCAAGAGGCCTCTGTTTTAAACAGGCCCCCTGATTTTCGGACTAACAGGTCCTCTGGTTCTCTTACCAACAGGCCTTCTGAGTTTGAAGAGACCCTCTGATTTCCTGACTAACATGCTTTCTGGTTTTCTGATCTACAAATCTTCTCTTTCTGACCAACAGGCCTTCTAAGTTTAAAGGGTCCCTCTGGTTTTCTGACTAAAGAGTCCTTAGATTTTAACAGGAACCCCAATTTTCTGACTAACTAGCCTTCTGGTTTTCTGATCATCAGGCCCTCTGAGTTTAAAGGGCCCCTGTGATTTTCTGACTGACAGGCCTTTGGGTTTTCTAATCTACAAATCTTCTTGTTCTGACTATCAGGCCTTCTGAGTTTAAAGGGCCCTCGGGATTTTCTGACAAACAGACCCTCTGATTTGGCTCTCGGATTTTTAGGGGCACCTTTGGTTTTCTGATCTTCTGATTAATGAGCCTTCTGATTTTCTGACTAAAGGACTTTCTATTCTTCTGGGTCAGACTTCTAGTGTGTTCCATTCAAACAGAGGCTGTACAATTCCAACCATAACATCAAATTTCACATGCAAAGTTGAAAAAATGAATAATTTTGTGCATTTCCCTTTCTTTTAAAACTTTTAGAAGACAAACAATCCTCTGCAGAGGTTTGTTTTCGAGCTCTAAAGTTAAAAGTGTAAAGACAGGGTGTTATATTTCTTCCACCAAAGGAGAATGAAGTGTTATAATTCACATAAAATAACCACTTAAAGAAATACGTTTCACCATCTTTCACAGTACAAGTCCTCAGTGGAAAAACAGTACAGTGACCTACGTGTCAACAAGTTTGTTTACAGCAGATGCAGATGGAAGTTTATTTATAATCAGACTAGGTTGAACCTTGACGACTGGAAACCATGCGCTTCTTCCATGTTTAGATGGAAATAAAGCAAACACAGCACTGACGAATGGTTTAAACACTGGTTTTATCTGCAGGGCAGCCTGAAGGCACAAACCGGAAAAGTTTTAGATCTGATTCTGGACCTCATTTCACTAATTCACTTCTTTTTTTTAATGCTCTGTCTCCGGCACCTCCTGTCATTTGTGAGAGATCCTCAAAGCTTTATAATAACTGAAGGATCCTGCCGAGGGAGGCACTTGTGACAACAGAGGAGATCCTGTCAGGAAGTGATCATTAAAATCAGTGCATCAATTAACATGTCTGCTTAACGAGGGGTCCTGTTGTTCCTCCTGACAGCAGAATTACTTTGCCGCTATCGCTGAGAGAGGCGTTTGCAGGAGGAGAATAATTGACCAAAAGCACTTCATTAAGAGAGAATTATCATTAGCTGTTTGTACAAAATGAACCAAAACATCAGATACTTATGAGATAAACTACATTTCACAATGACAGGAGACTTTTTACACATCGTAATAGAGTTACATAATTCACTAGTGTGTAAATTTTATTAGATTTGCTGCTAAGAGCCCTGATCCTCGCTGCTTCCTATGCTTCCTTCCATTCCCTGTTCTGTCAGCGTCGACGCACGTTCAGAACAAACACTTTACCAGTGACGACAGCTATAATAAGACTCTTTCATTCTGCTGTTTGGAGAATTACTGACTGACACATCAATTAGAATGAAACTCAGAGGAAGTTTTGCAGGATAAAATAATAATAATAAGGTGAAAGCATCTTCAGTCTTTTATGCAAAACTGCATCTCTGAAACTGCTCTGTAGAACCATCTGTCAGAGGCTTTAACGTGATGTTATTTGAAACTGAAAAGCCTTGTTGTTGCAACTAGTGTGAGTGAACATCTACTGTACACGTATGTAGAAGACAGTGGTATGCACAGATATTTTGAAAGGCATCGACAAGGGAAAAAAAAAGTCACTTTAGCATGGGTATTTTGGCTCCTGAGAGGGTGGTTTAAAATGTTTAAACCAGTCAAGGTGCAGAAAGGTGTGGTTTACCAATCAGTTGGGCACTTTGGCATGTGTTTTGACTCCCAAGAAGGAACACTTCTTGCATGTGGTTTGGATCCCTAGAGCAAAATTATGAGTATTTTGTCTCCTTAGTGGGCACTTTAGCATGTTTTTTGGCTCCCAAGAGGACACATTAGAATATTTTGGCTACTGAAAGAGCCCTTTTTTCACATTTTTGCCCCATGAGGATACTTCAGCATGTTTTCTGGCTCCCAAGGGGACACTTAAGAATATTTTGGTGAATGATTCAACACTTTTTGCCCCTTGAGGGCACTTTAGCATGTTTTAACCAGCCAAAGGGACAGCTAAGTGTGGTTCAGAATCAGTATGCACCTCAGCATTTTTAATTTGGCCCCCAAGAAGGCACTTTAGCATGTCTTGGCTCCCATAATGACAGCTTTTGCATGTAGTTTGGCTCCCCAGAGCATAATAATGAGTGTTATGTCTCCTTCGTGGGCACTTTAGCATGTTTTATGGCTCCCAAGAGGATACTTTAGAACATTTTGGCTACTAAAGAGCACTTTTTGCACATTTTTGCCCCGTGACAGCACTTCAGCATGTTGTAACCAGCCAAAGGGGTAGATAAGTGTGGTTCGCCCATCAGTTGGGCACTTTAGCATGTGTTTTGACTCCCAAGAAGGCACTTTTGAGTATTTTGGCTCCCGATAGGACACTTTTTTGCATTTGTTTTGGCACCCTAAAGGATACTTTTAAGTGTTTCGGCTCCTTAGAGAGCACTTTTGTGTATTTTTGCTCCCAAGAAAGCACTTCAGTATGTTTTGGCTCCCAAGAGATGGGTACTTAAGCATTCATTTTGGCTCCAAGGCAAGCAAATTAACAAGTTTTAACTTGCTGAATTTGCTGATTAATGTGGTTTGTCAGTCTGGAGGTCACTTAAGCATGTTTTTTTGTCTCCCAAGAAGGCATTTTAGTGCAAGTTTGGCTCCAAAGAAGGCACTATGGCGCATGTTTTGGCACATGTTCTTGTTCCCAACAAGGCACTTTTGGACATGTTTGACTCTCAAAAGGGCAGTTTATCATGATTTAACCAACCATAGGGGCAGATTGGTGTGGTTTATCAACCAGGGGGGCACCTCAGCATTATTTTGGCTCCCAAGAAGGCACTTTTGCACAAGTTTGGCTCCAAGGTGAGTACGTGTTCCTATTCTGAGCACAACGGTTTACCTAAAGGAACACCAGTTCAGCTTCTTGTCAATGTGCCTATCGAATCAGCCAATCACATGGCAGCAACGTATGGAGACATGGTGAGGACAAGCTGCTTAAGTTCAAACTGGAAAAGAAAGGAAAAGAAAGGTGATTTTAGGAACATATTGATGTCAGAGGTTGGAGATGTACAGCAGCAGAAGACAAAATAGACAAAATAAAAAATCTGCCTGATCTAAAGAGATTTTCCTGGCTCACTTTGGGCCCCTTCGTAGCAACTGAGCCTGGTTAAAAGTCCACACAGTCTTTCTGAATATTGTTGCTGTCCATACCTATTCCTTTTCCTTTCTTGTAATGGAAACTTCCAGAGGGATAAAGCTACATATCTAATAGAGCTCCTTTGGGATGTAGTGGAACAGGACACTCCCATAATGATGTTCAGCCGACAAATCTGTTGCGACTGTGTGACGCTTTCATGTCAATATGGAGCAAAATCCCTGAGGAAGGTTTCCAGCACCACGGAAGAATTAAGGCACAAGTGATATGTATAGAGGACATAAATTAAATAACTCGAGCACTTTCGAGAATTAATACTTGAAAGTTCCTCAAAAAAATCTGCAGGATTGAAATGACAGAAATAGAAAAACGCTCTCCACTTTATTGCATCACAGTCTCATCTCTGCCTCCCTGAACTGTATCTGCCTGAAGCACCAGAGGCAAGGAGAGTGCTCCCATGCTTGAAGCGCTACATATCTGTCATTTTATTATTATTGTGTCCAAGCACCAGCACGCGGCACCAAGCTATAGTTCACTGGTGCAGACGGATGATTTCATGTGCTCCATTAAGCTCATTCCTTACGGCCAAAGAAGCCACACACATACGAACAAGTGAGGAGGACAATATTTGCCATATTGCAGCCAAAACAGTGTGCAGACAATTAGTCTGTGAGCAATTAAAGTGCAATCATCAGGATAAATGACAATAACGGCAGTAAATCCAAGCCTTTTATTGGGTCCTTCATGGCCCCCTAAGTGTATTTCAGTTTGTTAATGCTCAGCTCTATGTATTTTTAATTGTCTCATTAAGCCATTGATTTGATCATAGAGGGGCCGCGTAAAACGGGGAAGACGTGCTGTCTGAACTTCCCTGATTGGATGAGGGAGGGAGATAAAATTAGTCCACAAAGTGTCTCTGTGAGTGCCAGCCAGCCGAATCAAGCCAGAAAGATCTCACCCTCGCTGAAAGTGTGATCACTGTGAAACACGATTGTTATGTACATCATTTGTTTCTCAGAGGGGGATTTGCAAAGATGTAGATTTATAATTAGACTGTGTGTAATGGAACAATTGAATTTTACGCAAGGATTTGCCAGTGCTCATTCCGCACACTAATCAGAAGCCAATTTTAGCCGACATTCAACTGTTTGACTGCTTGAGCATGGAAATAAAACATGATTAAATCCTATTTTTGATCATTTTTCTGCCACTATAAATCCATATATTAAGGTTCAAAACACAAGAAACACGAGCAGACTTCCTTATGTGCTGTAAACCATCCAATTCTCTTTAATCCAATGTTCTTTGCTGTTCAATCCCCCGGAGATAAATCAGCCATAAGCCAGATAAAGCATGCCAGGGTTTCCACCTACATAAGGTGGAACATAATTAGTGTATGAGGGCAAAAGATAATGAAGTATTAAAGGTAAGCATGAGCAAAGAAGGAGGTAACAAGGTCGGCAGGGGATTCCTAGGTTTAATAAGAGATGAGGTCCATGCATGATTAAAAAAAGGAGGAGTGAAAGGTAGAAAAGGAGCGAGCAGAGGAGAAAGCTGCGAGATGAAAGTCACTTTAAAAGTTTGAGGGTTGTTAGTGTGGCAGGTGCTAAATGACCGTACTGTGCAAAGAACAACCTCAGAAAATACACACCTGCTCAAAAGTTTGCAAACACACACTCTAATGAGAGCAGCAAACACTGCACATGCTTGGAAAAAGGGGCGTTTATTATCAGCACCATGAGACAGAGCGTTGAAGGACCCAAGGATCCAAGGAACTTTATTGTCACGCCAGCTCACATTTGTGTATCAGTGGTACAAAATTAGTACTCAGGTCCTGATTTTTAAAGCCTGAATGAATAATATTGAATACACAATAAGAGATAATGGCAAAAATGGTAAAAATATAAAAATACTAAGAATAGAAAGAGCAATTTTAATTCAACATCAAGTAAAACATGCGCATCAAAATAGAAAAATAGAAAATTAGAAAAGCCTTAATCAAAAATTAGTACAAAGCAGATACTTTTAAGTGTTTTTTATTCCAAATCTTCAAACATGAATTACTTTGTTAAAATAAAAAAATACACAATCTTTCTTGGTATATTCCATTGGTTGCCAACCTTTTCCAACTCAGTGTCCATTAAGTCTCCACCAACCTTTTAAATACAGAGCAGTTCTTGTTCAGGCCAAATACTGAACTCAATAAAAATATAGGCCCTGATGACCTTTTACATAATAGAGTAACTGAGATTTAAAAAATAAATATATATACATATTTTATCTTTATCTTGTCAAAAACTACAGTGGAAATGCAGCATCTTCTCTTTTTGCCAGTTAAAGACACTGACACAGAAACAAAGTGCTAACAGTTTTAAAGTCTACATCAGGGGTCCTCTAATTTTTTTTTTAGGACCTGGGGAACCAGGATGTGTCTTTAACAGAAAAAAACGTGTAATTACATGTAAACAATACTTCAAAAGAGAGAGATGGAGCCTATTTAAGAGCAATATAAGTTCCATGATTACATTTTTTCATATTAATTTTCCAACACAAGTCTCAAAAGAAGCCTTTTTCCGCACCAAATGTGTGAAGGGACCGCGCCACAGTTTGGGAAACCCTTAGTCTACATACTCAGAGAAAAATGTGAATTCAATTCAATTCAAAAACTTATTTTGGCCCCGGGGGGGCAGGTCACATGAAGTGTCATGTAAGTGGCTGTTGTCTCAATGTTTCCCCTCAAACCCACTCTCTGACACTCTTTACACAACAAAAGAATTGTTGCGTTTCAGCCTCTTGTTTACACGGAGACGGCATTTTCACCGACCGACAACGCAAACTTTTGAAAAAGCAATCCAGAGTGGAACTTTTCAAAAACACCGTTTTCACTGTCTCTGTGTAAACACTAAGCCGAGGAAAGCCTGGAAACGCTGACGTCACGTTCAGCTCAATAAGTGCATTAAACCTCCACTGTGCCAGGCACGAACCCAACAACAACAACAACAACAACAGCAATGACCTACAGTTTTGTTCTTCTGCTGCTGAATCTACTGACTGACTTCAACCAAAACATGCATTTATTGCACTATTTCTGCAATTGGAGAAGAAGTTTTTAACATAAACTCCAGATGATTGGCTCACTTCTTCTTCGGCTTCTATGCTGTTGTCATTTATATGGCTCCTACAGTTATATCGCCATCTTCAGGCCTGATGTGTACTACAGCATTTTCAGTCCCTGCATGCAGATTTTTTTCACTCCGTTTTCATGTGTTTCAGGGTGAAACGCTGTGAAACGTTGTTGTGTAAACAGGGCCTCTGAGTACTGTACCCAACAAAAACAGAGCTAACAGTCTCAAGCCTTTGAATTATACAAATGTATTTGGCCAAGACTTCTAGAAGTAAAACAAAAAAGAGAAGTTGTTTGCTGCTCGCCATGTGTCACCGCCTTCTACCGTTAATGCTGAGACATCATCACCTCGGCGGGTGAAAGGGTACAGCTCCAAAACTCCCAAGTTCACTCATCATCTTTATGGCGGGCTATTCAGAAGACAGAGATGACAGGTTCTCACTCACATTAACGAGCTGACGGGGTGAAAGGGGATGGAAGGGGATGGAAGGGGAGAGAGAGAGAGAGAAAAGAGATATAGAGAGAGGGTAATAAAAGTGGGATGGGGCGCCCAAGGCCAACATGTGTACTCAGACCCTCACTATCAAAAGAAAGAGCCCTCAGAGGGGATAAGAAGAAGAAGTAAATGCAGAGGGGTCAATAAACGAGTGTTTTCTTTCTTTCTTTCTTGTGAAAAGTCAGCAAGTATTGGAGGTGTAATCTCTCTCTAAACAAGTCGTTTTAACCGGCACAGTAGACGGAGTGAAGATCAGAAGATAAAGCTCCCTCTCTGCCGTTAAATTGCTTTATTTTGTGTCTTCTCCCTGAGGCTTCACACGCCGAGCTCCCTCCTCATCAGTTACCTCTTGATGCCAACATGCAACAGAAATGTCAGGCACTGAATAAGTCTATTTAATGAGCAATTACCCTTCTGAGTGATATTGTGTAACCTGTGTGTGACAGTTTGTTCTGTTATAGATCATATTGACCTCATAAAAAATACATAAAAGCAAAAGAGAGGAACTTTTATTCTGTGTCGAATTGGATAGTCCCTGTCAACAAATCAGTGCGTCTTTCTCTCTCTGCTTATTCAGTTGTATATAAATGTGAAGAAGTCTTTTATGACTCCACTCGCTGTGGTACTTTGCTGCTGATAATGGTAACAAAAGCTCTTTCAGAAGCACATTGTCAGTTCCTTTTTGTCAGAAACCAACCTGTATTCAGTCGTGAAGGATTCACAAATAACAACAACAATGACTGACATATTTAGTCCTCTTACTTATGGTCTAACAGCTCCAGTGCTGAATGGGACCAGGAGGAAAAACATTTCTCTCCAGTGTTAGTTTCTCTATACTGGCTCCACATAAAACCTAGAATAGAGAAGCTAAAACCCTTTTAGATGAAGTTTATACAATCATGAGGGGATGAATTACTTCAAGAAATATGATTGCCAAAATGATTCTTTTTGTTTCAGAAAACTGATTTTCTGACTTAAAAAAGGAGACAACAACAACAAAAATCATGTAGATAAGGAAAAGTAAAAAATTAAGCTACGGACTGATTTCATCTGTGGTGGAATTTTGAGCTGAGTATGAGTTTTTAGAAGAACACACCGGTCAAAATCAGCTGATGAACAGACTCTTTCACTCTAATTGTTGTTTCAATATATTGCCGTCTGTTTTTTCTTTTTAGTCTCACCCCCATTTCTCCTTTTTGCATTTTGAAACTCTGCAGAGAAACTTTTTAAGATCCCAAATGTCTCGACTGCTAGCTTAGAGCCTTTCAAAAACCTCTCGTTTGATTCTCGACAGTTCTCAGCTTGATAATATTCAAGAAGCCTTTTTCTATCCTGGGTTTCCTCCCATCCTGACTCTTTTGGACAAATCTTTTCATGGTTCGATGGCAGCACTGCAGTTTCAGGGCTATATCATCACCTCGCTCATTGTTTAAACAGTCTGAGTCTGTTCCTCTTTGCTGGGATCTCTTTCCTTACTCATGGTCAAAGTTAAACAGGACTCGCATAATAAACATGTAGTTCGTGATGAAGGATATTGGAAAGCTTATGTTACACTGGGATTTCTAACACGATCTGTATTTTGTCCCCACCTGCAGTGATTTGACTGTAGCACCGGGGTCTTCCTCACCTCTAACCTTCCTCAGTTTGCACTTACAGCTTTAATAAGTATGCATTTTACCATGTAGTGTGTAATAAGATGTCGGTACATCTGCCACCTGGCTTCTATGTTAATGCGGTGGTGCGAACCTTGGTGGGCATTTCACCTTTCCATACCGCTGACCGTGATGATCCTGCACCTCTCGAACAAGCCGGAGCAAGCTGTTCCTGTGCAGAGTCCCGCTGATGAATACTAATGAGGAGGTTTACTGAGGTGGAACTTTCCTGCTCCTCCACAAGCAAGCGCGTGGTGTGGTGTGGTGTGCAGGAGTCACCGTCTTACTTTCAGGATTTCTGAGGCTCCCTGAGAGGTGACTGGAGATCTTGTTTGTGCATGTTAAATGTGTGGATGAGTCAGCGGGGAGGCGACAGGATGCAGGAGGAGGAAGAGGCCGAAGGGATTTACACAGTTCGATAGATGAAGAAGCTCCTCTGGGGGGGTTTCACTCTGTCCCATTTCATCCCATCAAACAGCATCTCTAGTTAGCGTGGGGATTCGTGCGTTTGCATGTGACACGGTGCTTATTGAAGGGTCTGGAGAATCAGCCCTAGACACAAACTAACCTGCTGTAGAAAAAGTGAGGATCCGTACTGAAGAGTGAGATAAAACTGTGTAGTCAATAGCCCTCTTTGGAGTCAAAATGCTCGCTAATGTGCCATCTCAGGAGCCAAACTTGCGCTAAAGTGACTTCTTGGAGGCCAAAACACATGCTACAGCGCCCTCTTGGTTTGTCAAACCACACTAAACAGCCCCTTCAAGTGGTTAACACTTAATAAATTTCCTCCTGGGAGCCAAATCACACGCTAAAATGTTCTCTTATGGGCAAGAATACACTAAAGTGCGCTCTCAGGAGCCAAAACACATGCTAAAGTGCTCTCCTTGATGCCAACTTGGCACTACAGAGACCCTCATGTTTAGCCTATCGCAGTGATCTGCCCCTTTGGCTGGTAAACACTTGATAGACTCCCCTCTTGGGAGCCAAAACACACTCAGGAGCCAAATCACATCCAGTTCCCTCTTTGGTGGCAAACGCACACTGAAGATCCCTCCTGGGAGCAAAAACATGTGCTAATGTGCCCTTTTGGGAGCCAAAATATGTTTGAAAGTGTTCTCTTAGGGGCCAAAACACATTCTCAGGAGCCAAATCACATACCAAACTGGCGTTATAGGGCACCAAAATATTCAAAAGTACCTCCTCAGAAGCCAAAATTGCAGACAGTTCTTGGGAGCCAAAACACACGCTACAATGCCCTCCTGTTTTATAGAACCTCACTACACTGCCCCTTCGGGTGGTTAACACTTAATAAATTGTCCCCCCTGGGAACCCAAGCATGTGCTTAAGCGCTCCCTTTGTGCCAAAACATACCTAAAAGTGCCTTTTTGGGAGCAAAAATATGCTTCAGTGCCCTCTCAGAAGCCAAAACGCATGCCAATGTGCCGTCTTTGGCTCCAAAATTCATACTTCTGTGTCCTCTTGGGAGCCAAAACATTTGCTTAATGCCCTTTTTGGAGGCCAAACTCTTCCTACATTGGACTACGTAGGGCCAAAATTGCATTTTAGTGCCTTTCTGACTGGCAAACCACACTGATTTGCCCCTTTGGCTGGTTAAAACATGACAGACTGCCTTTATGGGAACCAAAACACATGCTTATGTTCCCTCTTGGAAGCCAAAATGAGCGTTGTATGTGCCCTTTTTTTTCCTCTGACCCTACCCTTCTGTGCACACCACTGCTAAACAGTGTATTTTGTCCAAATAAGTATGTTTAACTGCACAAGTCAGGTCGCACATTTCTCCTCATGTCATCCTGTTTCCTCCCTCTCGTTCAGCTGCTCTGCCCCGTCTGGCTTTCCTGCTGTCTGGTGTTAAAGCCGTCTGAATCTGCTGACTGTGGGATCGGCACGCAGACACACATGCGTATTAAAGTGCTTTCCATGGTGAGAAAAGCAGCTTTGAGCAGTTTTAACAGCAGGAGGTGAGCTGTCAGGGATTTCAAAACCTTGCAAGTGTCAGAAAAGGAGGGGAGGCTGTGCATGGGTATAAACGCTGGGAGTGCCTGACCGGCCTCCAGGAGATGAATATCTACATGCTGCTTCCACATCAGACATGAAAGAGGGTTTAGAGGATCTCTCTACCTGAAATATCTCCTCTCCCCACACCTGTCAGAGAGTAAATGCTTTCATCTTCCACCCAAATCACCAAACACAATAACTTAGGCCATAGAGTTATTTCTAGATTCACAAAAAACTAAAAGAGAAAGTTGTGTGCTTACCTAATACTGCCAGTTTATAAAGGTCAAGTGGTTTTTCTTCCCTGCTTTAAGTACGTGACTGTGATTACCAATCCACTCATGAAGGCGGATTTGTTGTGACATTTTCCTCGTAGTGATTCAGAGCCCTTTGGTTTTTAAAAATAAAACATTATTCAAGGTGCCGGAAGGCAGGGAAATACTTAATTCTAACAAACCTTAGAGTAAAAATTAAAATGTTGAACTTAACTTGAGGCATGTCTTGTTCAACTTCTCTGTACAACCTTGTTTAAATCCTGCCAGGTATCATCTTCTGGTGCATCAAGGGAATTGAAAACAATGCTGATGGCTAAAATTAGGTGTACAATTTGTGAAAAACAGAGTGAAAAAGTCCAGTCACACTGAATAAGAGTTAATCCAAAGCCTGATCTTGAGTCACTCCCTTTAAAAACCTGAGAGCCTGGAAATAATTCATCTCTTCCTTTGTCTTTCAACCCTGAGGAAACATTTTTATAGCGTGCTTTATTGCCGGCCGGTGGCGCCTGATCTTTTGTAATGAAGAGATTAAAATAAGGACAATATTAAATCCCAACAAGACGGGAACAAAAGTTCAAAGCTAACTGTATTTAATTGTTCACCTGCTCTGAACTCTCTCACCATCATAATCTCAAAGCTTTGGTCCCTGAAGTTTCTTTTCTGTGCAGGTCACCTCGCTGAGAGGCCCCAATGCTTCGGCTTTGTTTTAGGACAAAAAATGTTCTTTATCTGAAATTACTTCAATAAATTTAATTTCTAACCTGATTATGAAAAGCTGAGTTTCTGGGAGCTTTTCATGTTTGTACAGGGTGTTTGGGGTGAAGGTACTCTACTTGTCAAAAAAGACTTAAAAAGTGGATATTGTGCTTTTTTTTGGTCTTTATTCTGTCCCTTGAGTAACCTTGAAGTAGTTTTACATGATTTAAAGGTAAAAGAAAAAATCCCAATTTTCATCTCACTGGTTTGGTAAACCCTTATTTGAGCCTGTGTCTGAAAACTTTGTTTTAGCTGCTGTCTCTTTAAGACTCCCCCCTCCAGACTTATTGGGCAGTCCTTGATGTTTGAGGTCCGCTTTTCAAATACGCCATAAACCAGTGAGGAGATCCTTATCTTGAATTATCTTTCAGATTGAGCTGTTTAGAGAAATTTCCAGACAGACGAAGGGATTTCTCCAACATATGAATATGTAGAGGTTTAGAAATTTGCACACATTAAACATCCAGCAAGAATTAACCCCCTTCTTGAATTTAAAGTTGGGTTTTAGTAGATTAATAGCAAGTGACCATCTCAGTATTTAATCCAGTATAATGAACTCAGAATATTTTGACTGATTTCTAAGATCCAGAGAATATAACATCTATGACTAAGCAAACACTGAAACTACCAAAAGAAAGAGTAGACTCTCATCTCTCATTTGAGCAAAAAGTTTTTTCTACCTTTTCTCGTTCTTTGTTGTAGAATACAGTATGGTTCCACTAAATGCAACTGTTTTTGACCAGAAAATGGAGAAAACGAGGTTTGAAAACTTTGAAGCACTCATCTCCCAAGCCCCGTTATTTGATCTTCGCTGTGATTTTAAGTTGTCTTTGCTCACAATCGCATCACATACTCCGTTCAAGTGTGAGCTACCTGAACTTTTTTCAGCTGGCAACATCTGACGTTGCCTCTCTGTCGTCTCTTCTCATAATCTTTGCTGATCTCTCATTCAAAAAGAGCACTGCTGCCACATACTGGGTGAGTACATCAGTACACTTGCTTACAAGCCCTATATCGATGGACAGGGGAGCCCACCCTGTTAGGAATACACAGCTGACGTCCATAGTTGTTAATGGTAACCAAAAGAAATCTGTAGAAAATGCAAATCCCTGAACTGTACGGAGCTGGTGCTACACTTTGCATGTGAAGTCTTGATTGGCGAGATAGATTTATAAACTAGATCCTTCTTTTTTTATGACCCATTATATCTGGAGTTAAACTTTGATACTACATTTTCAACATGTCCTAGAGAGCTGTTTTTTCACAAATGTGTTCGCAGAAATCCAGTATAAAGCGAAAAAGGGTTTATTGTACTCAATTCATCAATAAATCTGAACATAAGTGTATCCATTTCATTTAAGTGTGAGATATAAGGACACTACAGCATGAACAAATGTTAAGATATGATTGACAGATTTGGTATGGAAGGTTATTGTGGATGGAGGGTGAAATAAAAACACTTTTCACCTTACTTCTTCTGGCAGAAAAGTGCATAGTTCTGGTTAAAAAACAGATTCTAACACATGTATTAGAAAAATAGCTACAAGTGAAATAGGATCGTGAGAATTACTCACTTAGGGGTATCAATTTTTTTGGCACTGGCTTCAGTTCCCTTGAAATGGTTGTAGGTTTGAGCTCCTTTTCTGCCTGAACCCCCCCCACCACTCTCCTCAGCTGTCCCATCAGCTAACAGAAAGGTAACTAAATGAAAAGAGGTCAAACTTTCTCTGTTTGGTTCCTCCTAAAAGAATATATCATCTGCAGGATGTCTGTCATACGACCTGATGGTGCGTTCTGTTTGGAAAAGCAGCCCCCGCTAACACAATAAGGGCCAGAAAAATGATTCAGTTCAGAGAACAGCACGGCTGTCAGCTGCAGCGAGATACGCTAATGGAAACAGATAGCATTTAGTTTGGTAAACAGAAGGAGGTAAAGTACATTAAGGACTTCAAGCACAAACAAAGCAATATAACTGTCTTGGAGAAATGAGCAGCTTTGAGATTGTTTTGAAGGAAAACATTTAGTGGAGTGCGCGTGGTGGACATGTCTTTGGAGGATGTGTGTGAGTTTGAGCTGATGCGTGTGTTTGTGCCTTACCCACGGTGAGCTGACCGGTCAGATGGCCCTGGTCGTTTCGGGCATTTACTGTCACATTTCTGTCTGATTGGAGGATCAATGGGCTGTCCTAAAAGGAGAAAGAGAAAGAAGAGGAGGATGAGTAAAAACAACAGCATGCTAAAAATGAAATACACGTATTTATGGTGCCCAGCATCCCGCAGGCGCCCAGTCGATACCGCATTAACCTGCATCACCAACACAGCCTCAGTTTGTATCAACCTTCACAGCGCATACTTGACTCACTCTCCTCTGCTGGTCTGACACACTCACACTGCATTTCATTTACATAATCTGCTCAAAACAGCATCCTGTCAGAAAGTGTGTGTATATGTGTGTGTGTGTGTGTGTTCACAAAAAGGCAATTATTCCCCACCTAACGAGCTAAATACAACGGTGACCCTGACCCCTGCTCTCCACTTCACAGTCGGATTGAGCCACACGCTGCACACATTAGTTTACATTCAGCTGATGAATGCAAACAATGTGTCGGCCATTTTTATCAGCTTCTAAACTTTTTTCAACAACTTTTTCCCTCCTTCTCCATGACACATCTTCTCCTCCGTCTCGGATTATTAACCAGTTTCCCCCATCTCTCTCTATTACATCGCCCCACTTACATACTGTACCCTTGTACTCTATTCCCCTTCCCTTTCCTTCTTGCCCTCTTTCCCTCTCTCTCTTTTTTAAATTGCTTATTTGTTTTGTCGGCGTGAAATGAATAGCTCACAGGTGACCCAATTTCTCCGTTGATTTCCCAACTTAATATCTTTCTGCTTTCTGGTCTGAATTCCAAATGAGAAATGGGTTAAAATTGGAAAGTTGTTGATCCGTTGAAATGGAAAAATCCCCCCCTCCTTCCTTCGCTCGTCTCTCTCAATCTTCTTCTCGTACCCTCTCTCCACTTATTATTGTTTCGTGCGCTCCGTTCACACGTTGAGACCAAATTTTTAATATGTCACACTTGTCTGTGCTCTATTTAAGAGCATCCAGAGACTCCTGGGAGTGGCTCATCAAAAACACAAACCACTGCAAAGGCTTGAGGAGAAATAGACCCTCGACAACAAGTGTATTTCAGATCCATTCACAGAGAGCAGTCAGCGCTCTTTAGGCCCCAAATTCAAACTTTTAGCAGCATGAAAATGTCTCATCGTCCTATTGAATTTTGACAGCATCACAACCGTTGCAGAGTAACCAATGCTCTGGAGCAAACAGTGACTGTGATAACAGGGAACTTTTAGAAATCACTCGACTCCCATTGAGTGAAAGTTGGCTTCCAACTTTTCACATTTAATCACTCATCTCTCTCTAAGTTGCTCAGCTACTGCAGGACTTTGTTTTTACAAAAAGCAAAAGCCATGCAGCCAATCACGCCAGGATGTAGGATCAAACCATTATGTGACACAGAGACGGTGACACCCAGTCAGGTACAGCATTTCATCTTCACTCAGAAAATAAAACAGCAGACAACAGAAAGGAGGAGAGTGTGTTGCGTTAAAACACGTAGATATGAGCAACACTTACGAACAAAGTCGCATATGGATCAACATTATTTGTCTATTTTTTTTCCATGAAAAAAGTTTGATTCAAATTTCACATAGAACAAATGCACAAAATTAGGCCTTTCATAAAAACTGTAAATGCCGATGGGTTTATCAAGACACAAATTATTCACATTTACCAAGTTAGGATAAAACATGAGGCTGCAAATTATGAAAAATTAGGAGCCGTTTGGGAGCCAAAAGAGCCAGTTCTTTTGTAGGAGGTTGGCCAAAAGAACCGACTCTCTAAAAAGTGCTGAATTTCCCATCACTACAGCATCCAGCTGCAATTTAAAGACATTTCACTTTTTGTATACCAAGTTTGATTTTGTCCTGAAGGTTTATGTACACTGGTTTTCATTTTCTCTCCTTTTTTGGTGCAAAAAAAAATAATTAAAATAATAAACAAAAGTAAGACAGCCCTTGTGACAAAAAAATAAAAATAACCCAAATTATGCAGTTGTGAGGCTTTCTTATAAATAAACGCTCAAGGCAAAGGTGTTATCAATACACAAATCCTTCTTGTTTGCTAGGATTGGCTGCAAGGAATAATAAAAAAAGTTGGCACAGCTTTGGGAGCCGAGCCAAAAGAACCGGCTCTCTGAAAAGAGCTGAACTTCCCATTGTTATTGTACTGACCAGATGAAAGAAAGAGTATGAAAAAAAATAAATAAATAAGAAAATGTTGATTAAGTGTAAAGTGGTGAGAGTGCTCACTCTAATGCTACTTTAGAAAACAAAAACAAAAACCAGACGGTCACTCCATCACTTTTTCCAAAGCCCAGATGCAAATTGCTTAGAAGACAGTTTAGTGTAGTTCATGAAAAAACATGGTTTGGAGGTTTGTGACCAAGTACAAGACTTAGGACTTGATATGAAGAGTAAATCAAAAGAGGAAATTCAATGTGAGATCCCATGTTCGAAATAAAACTAGGGTTTGTTGTTAAACGATATATTAAAATACAAAAATCATCATTCCATCATTCACATATATTTGGTGCAGTTCTCAGTCTGGTTGCATTTTTCTGGCTCCTTTATTATGACTCAGGTCTCAGACTCAGCTGTGTATGTGCTAATCTTTGTCTAAGGAGACTTTATTGACATAAGTTTATCTCTTAATACTTCACAGTCTGAGAGTGTCGACCAATATTTTTGTGATAAACATCAAGTGACTTGTGTGTTTAAATCCGTCTCTGGATTTCTGCACCGTCCATTTACTGATACCATCCACTCACTGATGTCACACATGAAGCAAACACAAACGTGTCTCGTCTAAAACTACACGTGCGTAATTAACACATTCTCAATGCACACAGTAATATGTAAATGAGTACTCAGGTGTAAGTTCTTTCAAACCCTGGCCTCTTTGTAAGTAAACACACCACCCACTTAGACAGGTAACAAATTTGCAGACAACAAATGATGCTCATTGTTCATCTCCTTTCTCATCTGTTTCCCCACGCATGTGCTGGATTAATTATTTTCAACAGGGCGTGTGATAGGCTTCACTACATTATCTTTCCACTCTGTTTAAAGCCGCGGACGCTTTGTAAAGCATGACAGATGTAATGTGCTGCGAATCATTCCAGCTCGATGGGCAGTGTGCATGAACAGGCTCCATCCCATTCGCTTAGTGAAGGACTCAGTCATTTAGAAGTGCAGCCATAGACAGAAATCTTATTTGATTAAGCACTCATATGCAAATTTGAGAAAATGCCGACTGTAAATAATTGCTGCAAATTAAACAGCTGCTAATTTCTATTTACACAACAGTTGATTGAAGCAAAACAATCTGCTCGGTGGAGCTTTTACGATAAGCGTAGGAGCAGGTAACAATAACGGCTCTATGATTAAGAAATGATTTCTCACTATCCTCATGAAACCAGTGTGGATATTAACACAGGCTGTGCTAAAATGATGGGTGACACGATATGCTCCCTAAAGTGAAGCCAAAACACACAGAGCTCTGGGCTGCATCCTTTGGTTTCACAAAGTGTTCAATACAACCAAAACATCCTAAAACAACATAAAGTCAAGTTCACTAACAAAGGAGAGGCTCCACTGCTGTTTCTGGACGGGTAAGTAAATGACCTATTTGATACTTTGGAAATAAATGGTTTTAGGGGTAAGTTGAATGTGTATTTTGGATGGTAGAAGTTACCAAAATGTACCACAGACCACTGCCTGTTGCACAGACTCCAGTTCCAGATACTGATAGTTTCATCACATTGTAAAACCAAATATTACACCGCAAAAACTGAAATCTAAGCAAGTCATTATGTCTTATTTGAAGTAAAAATTTTACTTATTGTTCTTAATTTGAGCCACATTCACCAGACCAGGTCATAAAAATGTCTTATTTCAAGTTTTTTCTAAGATAAAAATGAGGTGTAAATTGCTTGTAACAAATAAAATAAAAAAATCTGCCAATGGGATAAGACGAATTTGCCCGGGAAGTTTCTTGAAATTAGAAAGATGTCTTAAAACAAGAATCTTTTATCTTATCCCATTGGCAGATTTTTTTTTTACTTGTAACAAGCAATTGATGCCTCATTTTTGTCTTTAAAAAACTTGAAATGAGAGATTTTTATGACCTTGTCTAGTAAATGTGGCTCAAATCAAGCATAGTAAGACAAATTTTACCAAATATAAGACATAATGACTTGCTTAGATTTCAGTTTTTGCAGTGTAGCAAGTGTTTAAGTCTTACCATTTGTCTAAATGATCTTATTCGACTTAATATGAGCTTCCTTCACCTGTAATGTCTCAAAAATTTTCTGATTTCAAGATACTCAAATACCAAAATGATGCCAGAATTCCTTGAAAATAATGAAACATTTTCTTACTTAGAGTCTAGAAACATGAGCAATGTCTAGCTTAAAAAAAAAAAATACTTGCAGTTGTTTTCTTCAAGCAATTCATGCAAATTTAATTATTTAAAACCTTTAACTTTGACATTTTATGTTTGGGCCAACCATGGAAGGTATTTTGGTTTCATCTTTGGAGGAGAAGGAAAAGGTGTGTCAGCCACCACATAACACAGTCAGTGATGACTTAGTTTAAACACATAACACTTGGTTATGATGGGTTTTTTTTTCCCTCGGATAATGAACTAGAGTAATGGAAGCTTTTAAAACACAAACTTATGTTGAACAAACTTTCTGCATCTTCAGTGAAATATACTCAGGTACTAGTTTTAAAAAGTGAGCCAAAGGCATACAGAGTCCCCCACACTGTTCTACTGTGTATACATATATGCTCTTACATGCATATTACATGCATATTATAAAGGGCTGCAGCTTTTTAATATCAATAAGGTCTATGCAGCAGAGCTATTTCATTAAAAAATGATGTTAGAGCGTATTATAGTAGTCCATCCCTTAATATTTACTGAGTTCAGACTGAGTTTTCTGAAGCATAAATGGTTAATTTCCCTTCATGAAAGTTCGTCTGCACATTCTTGATCTCCAGTGAGGTTTGCATGATCTTCATTGAAGGTTTGACACTTTCTCTCTTTAATGTGAGTTTGATGTTGCACATGTTTTTTTTTACTGTTTATTTTTACAGCTTTCTGCTCAGCAGGATGCTAACCATTTCATTTCTCAGAAGTTAACCCATGTGGTGATGCGTATATCAGCTCCAATGGTGTTTGATGTAGGAAAATTTGTTTGCTATGTGAATCCTTGCACAGTGTGAGAGATGTGTGTGTTTTTGCATGTTCAAAGTTTGTACTTTTGTGTTTGCTTTCCACATAAAATGAATATATTCTATTGAACCATGACATTATAGCATCGCCAAGTTCTCATGCCAGTAGCAGACTACAGCTGCCCAACACAGATGATTAACACGCTCTCTCTCACTGACGGCCAACAAATCATGCTGTGGCCAATTTCCAAGAGGCTCTGATGATTATAGATGAGTCCACCTCAGAATTGCCACCATCTAACGACATATTCATACACAACAACTCAGCATAAGAATACTGATTAGACACTTTAAGGCGAGAGCTCTTTACTGCAGTGGTTCCTAACCTCATCCAACTCCAGGCCCACATTTAAGTCTCAAAAACGCCTTTTTAGAAACCCATTTGTAACGAAATGTAATAAAACCTGGTGTGTAACTACTGGTCATTCATGTAACAGATTCTGAGCACAAAACAAAACAATTTTTTGCACAAAATGTAATTATTTGTTACAGTTTGAGTCCGTTTTTACATTCTGGCTTTTCATACATTACTTCTTTTGCATTTTGGGTTCAGCACTTTTGTAACATTTTTGACAAGTTATGACATTTTTGGGTTGTATTACATATTTCTTTATTACATATTGGGTTGTTGTTAAGTTTAAGTCGGGTCATGTTACCCATTGGCCACTAACATGCCTTCTTGGTGGACATTTTTTTCTACATGAATATCTGAACATTTTTAATTTCCTAACCAAGTTCATAACTGAGTTTTCACATTTACAACACTATTCTGTATATTTTTATCTTGTATTGTATATAATTACACTCGACCGAAATCATAGTATTTTGGAAAGAATATGGCGGCCCACTTGCAATACCTTCATGGCCCACCAGGGGTCCACGACCCACAGGTTGGGAATCACTGCTGTACTGAGTTTACACATATACGACACATTGACCATGGACACACCAGCTTGTATTATATGTATTTCATTCATTTCAAGCCAACATGCAGATGTATCCTCAAGCAGCGATGCTTTTTTTTTTTCTTTTAGTTATCTATTATTGACCGATTAATGTGTTTATTTTGGGATTGGGCTTGGGGACAAGGGTCAGTGGTCAACACTGATGGCGTTGCTGCCTCTTTAACCCAGACATGAATCTGGTAAAGTGGTGGGAAATGAATGTATGGAACTTAAACTAAAGAAAAGATGGATAACCACGCTACAGAAACTGTTCGAATCAAAGCACTAATCATGAAAAAAATTCCACTTCTACTGCTGGATCGATGATACCCAGCTCTATGGTCCATGGACATGATGTTGGTTACATCATCCAGAGAGACAGTAATTTAATGGGTCATGCTTAACTCAACGTACTTTCATTCAAGGAAGAATGAGGTGAATAGATGGACTTTCAGCCTCTTTGGAAACAGCTACAGGATGCCTGCCCTGGGCAAAGAGCACAGTCTTAATCACTTTAAAAATTGAAGTGATTAGTTAGCCAGGGTGTAAACAGGCATCGCCTCTGAATGTTGCGTATATGCTGCAACCCGCCAGAGCAGGGATGCAGCCAAACCCTGATGAAGTGGGACCAAACTGGAGATGTATTTGGTTAATTTTGGCCTTTAAGCACAGTGCTGTGTGTCGTTGAATGCCAAAGACCAATTGACTGTTTGTTAACATACAATTCTCTCAAGATAGTGCTTTGAAATTCACAAGAAGCCAGTCGAATCAGAGTCCACTGCACAAGACAGAAGCTCAAGTTTCTACATTAGACCCAACAATCGACCAGAATTAAATGAAAATCATTGATGTTATTTTTCTGTTCATGTTACACCTCTGATTTATGATGTTAATTTTCTTCCTAATCTAATTCGTTATAACCCTCAGCTTCATCCCCCTGGCTCTGGCCTTGCTTGTATGTTTCCTCGCACCAGCGTGAACAAACACACCACAGGCTCACGCGTGTCACAGTTTCTCTTATGAGCTGACACCACACACACCACTCTGCCATCAATTCAGTTAATAGTTTAATTTCACTTTGATTATAATTACAGGCGCGAGCATGCCAGCCTAAGGTAGCCAATGTAATTAGTCAGGTAATAATAAGCCATGGACTCATTGCTCATCATGGCGGCCTCCAGCCACCAGTGCAGATGGGACCTAATAAGAGTCTCCAGCCTGTCTGTCACACTGTCTGTGAGGCGACAGCGTCCACACGTCCGGACCAAAGGCTCATAAATGACCTACTCGTGTTTGTCATCTCTGTGATTGTTGTTTTCAGCTCCCACATCGCTCTCTTGGCTACGCATGCTCATTAAACAGCAAAGCCTCATTCGCATCACATCAGGCTGATTCGTCTTTGTTATCACCTTAATAACAGCTTTTAGTCTCCACTGTCGTCCTGTGATTACTTGTCACACTTCACTCTCCAGATGTCTGTCTAAAAAGTTGTACAAGAGGAACTTTTATCTGGCAATCCAACTCAAAACGCTCTCTGCTCTTTCATCTTCCATTTCCTCTGACAGTCAGCCATTTAGTTTGACGCTTTATTTCTGCTGTGACTTCAAGTCCAAATCTAAAGTGAAGTTTGGAGTCTGTACTTCCAGGAAGAAACCAGTGTCTTGCTTTAAAACTATCATTCAGGAACTAAAAGTGGGGTCATCAAAGTCCAATAAAGTCTGCTCTTCTGCGTTAGTATCCGGGGAATCTCATGTTAAATGTTATGAGCAGTGGGGGAAGTAATAAGGAATGTTCTCACAAAACTTATGGAGTTAGTTCTTGACTTCAGGAGTTGAGGCGAGCAGAGATTGATGTTTGAACTAATCAGTAAAGACAAGTCCATGGTATATATTCTGAGCTATAACAGAATACCAATCAAATAATGTGTGATGAAGTGCCTGCGGTGCCCCTCCACTCCCCTTAAAACTTTAATTCAGCTAATTAGCAAGCACTATTAAATAAGTGATGTGTTTGTTAGTGTGCTGAGCTAACGTGTTGTTCTCAGTCCCCACGGCCGTGTAACGACAGAAAACAAACCCGAGTTTCTCAGCGGCGTGCTCTCTGGATGCTTCACTTTAATATGTTGAAGGGTGTTGATGTGCGTTCAGGGGCCTCATCATCTCTTTCTACCTGTCGTTAGTGTCCTGACGAGCTTTGTGGTGACAGCTTTATCATCATTGTGGTATATTTAAATTTCAACATGACAGCCTGTATGGCAACGAGATGGACGGACTTGAGTTTTGCGCATTTTGAAAACTAGAATAATAAAAAGAAACAGTCCGGCATGACAAAACAACTACAACAGCTACTTTTCTTACCTTTAAATTTCCTTTGTATTTGCAGCCTGTAATAGCTTTTTGTCTCATTTATTGGCCATGGACACTTGCTGATTACGTCTGAAGTTGTATTTTTACTACTTTTGATACTGTTTGTCCAGGGATCCTCAGCAAAGAGGGCCATGAGGGAGAGCAGTACCTCAGTTGCTACAAAATGTACCGTCAAGAGCCTTTTTGGGGGCCCAAACATATGCTAAAGTGCCCTCCCGGGGGCAAACCTGGCCTTCTTGGAAGCCAAAACAAAGAAATAAAACAAAACAAGGCTGGCGAATCACTCTGATCTGCCCCTTTGGCTGGTTAAAACACAATAAACTGCCCTCGTGGAAGCTAAAACACACGCTCAAGTGTACATTTGGGAGCCAGAATACATAACAGTGCACTCTTATGGGCCAAAGAAATGCTAAAATGCCCTATTTGAGGCTGTATGTAGCAGTGCCCTGGGAGCCAAAATACATGCTCAAGTGTCTTTACAGGAGCCAAAACATTTGACCTCTCAGGAGCCAAAATGCATCCTAAATTGCCACCTTCAGTGCCCCAACACTTGCTATAGTGCTCTTCTTTGTTTCAAACTGGTGCTAAAGGGCCTTCTTGGGAGCCAAAACATAGAAATGAAGCAAAACAAGGGCAGGAGTGCCCCCCTGATTGGCGAATCCCGCTAATCTGCCCCTTTGGCTGGTTAAAATATAATAAACTGCTCTCATGGGAGCTAAAACACATGCTGAAGTCTGCTCTTGGGAGCCAAAATACATAACACCACACTCTAATGGGCCAAACAAATGCTTAAGTGCCCTCTTTAGGCCAAAACCTATGTTTCAAGCCAAAACAAAAGCAGCAGTGTCCTGGGTCCAGCTGGAAGCCAGAATACATGCTCAAGTGTCTTTACAGGAGCCAAAATATTTGCTAAAGTGGCCTGTCAGGAGCCAAAATGCATCCCAAATCGCCCCCTTCAGAGCGTAACAATTGCTTTAGTGCTCTTCTTCATTTCAAAATGGCGCTAAAGGGCCTTCTTTGGAGCCAAAATGAAGGAATAAAATAAGGCAAAGGCAGGGGTGCTTTTCTAGTTGACAAATCCCACTAATTTGTCACTTTGGCTGGTTAAAAAATGATAAACTGCTCTCATGGGAGCTAAAACACATGCTGAAGTCTGCTCTTGGGAGCCAAAATACATAACAGTGCACTTTTATGGGCCAAACAAATGCTTAAGTGCCCTTTTGGGAGCTAAACCTATGTTACAGTGCCATGTTTAGAGCCAAAATAATAAACTGAAGTGTCCTGGCTCTATCTGGGAGCCAAAAAACATGCTCAAATACCTTTATGGCAGCCAAAACGTTTGCCAAAATGGCCTCTTGGGAGCCAAAATGCATCCTGAATTGCCTCCTTGAAAGCGTAACACTTGCTTTCATGCTTTTCTTTGACTCAAACTAGCTCTACAGTGCCTTCTTGGGAGCCAAAACACAGACTAAAGCACCCCCCGGGTTGGAGAGCCACACTTATCTTCCCTTTAGCTGATTAAAACATGCTAAAGTGCCCTCTTGGGAGCCAAAATGTCTATCTAATCATTGCATTGTTTGCACACAAGAGCAGGTGTGACCATCATGGACTCAAGATGAGGGTAAATTCACATCTCGACTCCAAGTAGCTGATTCATTTTATTGGTGTGGACATGTTTACCAGGTCTAATCTGAAGCAGTGCTGCTTATTGACCCATCGCAGTATCATAGAAAGTCAGTTACAGGGCTAGCTCAGCCCATTTGCGTGAACTGTGGTTTTTATCTGTTATTGTACAAGAGCCTTACTTCACAGGGATGAAACAAATCACATTTTACTGACTCCTGACAGTTAATCGCATCATAAAGACGAGACGTACTCTTTGATCGTGGATGCAGTTGTAATCGGCTACAAACATCAGTGATCAAAGCAGGACTATTAGCTGACGCTTTGGTATTAAATACATCTAAGGCTCGTAAAGATGAAACGTCACCCAGCATCCTCAGCAATGATTAAAGGTACATAAATCAGAATAATGTACAAAATGAGCAGTAATTCAACCACAGAAAGACAATGTAACTTTATGTTTGCATGTTGTTTACTTAAACTTCACTGATGGGTGGTCGTGACAGAAAGATACAAAGTGAAAAACTATTTTAAAATGCCCGTTTCATCTATTTTCGTTACCATTTAAGCAATAACAGAGGTTGAAATTAATGCAAAACCATTCAGACAGAAAATGTTTGATCTCTTTACCCCCAAGATAACAAAACCAGGGTAACAATGGTATCATTTTAATTTAGGAAACACAGCCATATGTGCACATAGTTCATCTAATTTTCTACCAATCAGCTCAATATTTTTTCTGAGTATTAATGACCAAACTCAGAGTATTGAGGTCACAAATTTTGGGCCCCTTTTTCAATCTACGGGCCTTTTAAAAGTGCAGTAAGGTGTCTGCATGGTTATAATTGTGTCATCTTTTTTTAATTTCCTGAAACAGAGAGTGTTTTATTATGTGTCTCGTTCTAACATGAAACTTTAAGTTGCTCTGGAGCGAGATACCTTCATAAAAGTCTCTGAAGCTCATCCGTCTGAGCAGATGCATGAATAAAATAGACCCTTCTTCAACTCGAATCAGGCAGAGGTGTTGTGATATGGGAGGAGACTAATAGAAAGCTTTCGTTGACTCAAATTAGGTCAGCGTAGTTCGACTAGCACCGATTTCTGAGGCATCGGTTTGATGAAATATTAACCGCTTTACAGTCAGGAAAATTAAGGTCAGGAGGTTTGTGACTGTGGGTAGATTTTTCAGAATGTGTGCATGATGAAATAAATGCATAATTCTGACTCAGGTACGACACAGTTTTCAGACTTTGAAAAACTAGATCAATTTTAAACACTCAAAACAGAGTTTCAACAGCTGCTTTAGTGTGAAAACCAGCGATTAGTTGATCTTTCAGCTCACGGCGTGTTTTTTTTTTTTCTTATTTTTACTACAAGGTCAGTTTATTGCCTCCCAAAATCAAATATCTCACACATTCAGATGAGAGTTTGAAAACCTCTCTTAGGGTGTTAACAGTTCATTTCTTTTGACAGAAAAGTAGAGCCAAGGCCGGGTTGAAAAATTAAAGCCTTGTGATCTCTATTTACAGATTCCACCAAAAAAAGTTGTACAAACTGTTTTTATTTTTACCACAGACAAATCTGGTATGTTTTTTATCAGTCATGGTCAAGAAGACTTTGGTAGGAAGCAGGAAAACAGTCAACAGTAGAGAGAAAAAGCAGGCAGGATGTAAGCTACTTGAATGAACTCCTTTCAAACAAAGTAAAATATATCGCATATTGTATTTTGTCATGTTGTTGTTGCATTTGGTAAAGACTTTTACATTGTGAAGAGAGAAGTCCAGTTCTCTTTATTGGAACAACCAAGACCTGGATCATTTAGAGACAAAGAAACTGGTTTCTTTTTTGGGCTCATAGTGTTGAAATGATTGGGTCATTTTTGACCTGGACCCAGAAATCCTCCACAATTAGTGTCTCTAACAAGTTTTATATTCAGAATAGGGCTTGAAAAAAAAAATCTGTCATCCCACTGTCAAGTCTCATACTAACGCGCATTCTTGCACATTCTCGCTGTTGCACATTCTCGCTGTTGCACATTTTCATTGCCCTATATAATTTAAATGTGAATATATTTTTTCTTTCTTCCTTTTGTAAAAAGTTTCTATATTTCTTAGATTTCTATATTTTTATTTTTAGTTACTTAATATCTGTTTTTTATATATTTGATATTTAATAATATTTTATTCAGACTTGTTTTGTTCAAAGAGAGCACAGTTGAAACCAAAGTCAAATTCCTTGTATGCTTCTTGAAGATACTTGGCAATAAAGCTGATTCTGATTCTGATTCTAAAATATGGCTTAAAACCAAACATCTTTTAATCTTTTTAATGATACATTATAAATATATTGACATTTCTCCTCTAAATCCCTATATAAATGTTGAATTCAACCCTTTGTTGCAAAATATGTCACTAGTTTATGATTCAAGCAGACCTTTCAGTTTGATTTTTTTAAAATTGTGTGCAAAAAAGGGAAAAATCACAATCAGTTGAAGTTTAGCAAATTCTTCATTTCAAACCAAACTTGCATTCACTGACTTTTAGTCCCAGTAAATGGATTTATTTCTGTCTCAATAGCTTTATAAAATTGCAAGCATAGAGACGAATCACCCTTTGAAAATAGCATGAATTTAAGTTGAGGGGGACTCAATCTTACTTTCATTTCCATAAATCAGCTACCTAGATATTGTCATATTGGTCATACTGAAAGGACTCTGGCTGTATTTTAGGGGGTTTCTCCTCCTCCCTCTGTTTACTTTGCAGCTTGGACTTCTCTATTTACGCTTGTGGTGTCACCACGGAACATTATTTGTTTTCTGATAACATCCAAGCTTTGATACTCACCTGTAAAATAACACCAAATAAAACTCCTCTATCATCATGCTTATTTCAGCAAGACAATGAAACCAAGACGCATTCTGCACCTGTTACAACAGTGTGGCTCCGTAGTAAAAGAGTGCAGCTACTAGACTGACTTGCTTACAGTCCAGACTTGTCTCCTATTGAAAATGTGTGAAGGGCAAAATACCACAACAGAGACCTCAGACTGTTGAACGACTGCAGTTGTACATCAACAAGAATGTGAAAGAATTCCAGCTCCACAGCTTCAACAATTAGTGTCCTCAGTGCACAAATGATTATTGAGTGTTGTTAATAAGGAAGGTGATGTAGCACAGCGGGAAACATGAACCTGTTGCGAGTATCAAATTCAAAACTAGTCAATATTTGAAATATAACCAATAAAGTTGATCAGTTCAAACAATAAGTATATTGTATTTGTTGTGTATTCAGATGTATTTAGGTTAAATGGGATTAACACACCAATCTATTCTGGTTCTGGTGTTACGCAATGTCTCAACTCTACTGGAATTGAGGTTGTATCCTTACACACTGAGTGAGATCCTAAAGTTAGATCAAGAAACAAGCAGCTGATACAGAAGTCTTGGCTGGAAATGTTTTTCCGGACCACACACTTACACACAAAAACCAAATGGTGTCTCCAAGCATGATCATGATCTTCATGATCTTCATCCTGAGTCACAGGCTTTGAACTACTTTAAATTGATGAAACTTTTTTGGGACTTGTGCTAAAAATAGCTTTTGCTTTTGTGCACTCTTTTAAAAAAAGAACCAAAAGATGCAGGTTTTGGCAAAACACCAACAGATCTTCAGAAGGATGCTGTACTGGAGTCTTTTGGGGTTACAAGCCCGACTTTGGCAACAAGCCCCGGGTCTCTTTCTGCCAAACTGACACCAAGGGACCAAAAACAGGAGCGGAAAAATGTGCAACATTTACAGAGAGAAAACAAGGAAGGGAAGAAAAGAGGTGGTTGGAGGGCAGAGAGGAGTGGAGGTAAGCTCAGACCTCCCAGCTTCAGGCTCACAGAGCGATAAATCTTAAAACCAGAGGAGAGGGGGGGGAAAGGAGGGAGAATGAGATAGAGACGGCTATGGAGGGTAAACCAAAGAGCATTTGTTTTGAAGATAGACGCAAGAAAATATCTATGAAGAGAAGCGGCTACGTCAGCTCTCTGCTTCTCCACAATAACGTATGATGCTCGAGACACCATCAACAAAGTCAGAGCTTTGAGGGAGGGATAACACGTAGAAAGAATGCAGGAGGAGTTTGGATTAAAAAAAATACTTCTGTTTAGAGGTCAAAGTCCATAAAGGCTGTAGACCAGTGGTGTGCACAGACATTTTGAAGGCCAGGGGCAAAAGAAACAGAACATGCAGGGTGCCTCTTGGTACCCAACAAGGGTATTTGCAAGCAAGTTTTTTGGCTCCTGAGAAGGATTTCAGTACTTGTTTTGGCTCCCAAAATGGCCAGCACATACATTCCTCCCAAGATGGCACTTAAGCATTCATTTGGCTCCTGAGAGGGCAATTAAGCAGGAGATTTTTCTCCTGAGAGGGGCCTCAACACATATTTTGTCTCCAAAAAGGTCCGGCACTCATTTTGGCTCCCAAAAAGGCACTTGAGCACATGTTTTGGCATCAAAGAGGCAAGATTTGGCTCCTGGAAGGGAACTCTGGCAAATATTTTTGCTCTGAACACGTTTTTGTTTCCAAAACAACCCTAATAAACTCATTTTGGCTCCAGAGAGGCCACTCGAACAAGAGTCTGTAGTCCTCTAAAAGGCACTTAAGCATACGTTTTGGCTCCTGAGAGGTGTCATATGACATGCTCTGGCTCCCAAAATGTCCAGCATGCATTTTTTTTCAACCAAAAGGGCATTTAAGTACAATTTCGCTTCTGAGAGGAAACTTTGGCAAATGTTTTAGCTCCAAACAGGGCTCCTGAAAGGCTACTTAACAAGAGTTTCTGGCTCCCAAGAGGGCACTAAAGCATGCATTTTGGCTCCTGAGAGGGGCCTAACCACATATTCTGGCTCCCAAAAGGGCACTCATGCATGCATTTAAGTTCCCTAGAGGCACTTAAGTGTATTTCATCTCACAAGGGGGCACTTTAATATATGTTTTGGCTTCCAGGAGTACAGTTCATCACATTTTAACCAGCCAAACGAGCAGATAAGTGTGGTTCACCAACCAGGAGAACACTCTAGTGCATGTTCTGGCTCCCAAGTACACCCTTAAGAGAAATTTTGGCACCAAGGAGGGTAATTAAGCAAATGTTTTGGCTCCTGAGATGGCACTTAGGTGTATTTTGGCTCCCAAGAGGAGACTTTAGTGTGTGTTTTGGCTCACAGGAGGGTAGTTTATTATGTTGTAACCAGCCAAAGGAGCAGATTTTTTCTCCAAAGATGGCACTTTGGTGTGCATTTTTCAGTAATTGGGTTATGGGCCCTGCACTCTCTACACCACTTGTGCATCTATTCGAAAATCCGCAAATTAAATGAACCCATTCACTCTAGTCCTACAATTCCATCTTTGTGCAACATTATATTTTTAGGATAAAGGTAAAAATAAGCAAACCAATTCTCTCCTCTAAACCCTCACAGTCTGTGATGAAAGGAGCATTTTGCAGAAGGCGCTGATAAAAAAAATAAAGGGCTCCGGGTTTCTGCTCGTGCATCTCATAATCCAGAGATTTGCACAAACTATCCTGCAAGTGAGGTTTTACCAGTGATACCTTCCAACCTAAGGGCTTAGAGATGAAATACATCTGAGGGATTTTTCTCCTGTAACATTTCAGATTAAAGCTCTGGAATATATTTTCATATAATAGTCTTAAACACACAATCAGGAAAAGAAACTGTTAGTCCTGTTGTGGCATTAGTTTAATATATATGTATATTTTTTTGTGAGGGCATCTGCTGAGGTACGATAAGATGAAAAACAGCTCACAAAACAGGAGAAAATAGAGTGAGGGGAAAACTATGCAAGCTATGAACTGTGCACAACTTTTTTTTATTCCCGTTAGCTTTGACTCTCTCTCCTTTTTGTTTACTTTCCTGCAGTCTGTGATTCACTTATTGATGCACGTTGCTCTACTGTTCTTTGGTGCAGTGTTAGCTGTAATGCTTATGTTTTATACAACACCTGAGATTCAGCCCTTAGCTTGGAGAACAATAGCTTCTTATTCGTGAGACAAAAGCACAGATGCTAGAGGGTAAACAAGTATCTCACAGGCAAACAGAAAATTGAGGAAATATAAAATATAAAGCTTAAAAAAAATGATTAGTTTTTAGCAGATGCACATAAAACCTCCCAGAATATTTCCATCCATCCATTCAGAATCTGAATTTTATTATTCTATACATGAGCCGAGGGTGAGGATTCACCTGTGACAAGTGAAGCGTCCATCAAAGACGGCGAGCACAGTGCACACATTCATATTTATGAACGGGCTTTCCTGCACCTGGAGGAAACATGCACACATGGAGAGGTTATGCAGACTCTTCCTCACACTGGGGGTTGCAGAAAACCTCCTGAAATGACCAGGGTTCACTGCATGTGAGGCAAATACAGCCTGAATTTTTCATGCATAACCCTGAGTACATGCTACGAGCCCCAGAGTGAGAAATTGCACCTAAAGAATGGAGAAGCGTATTTCAGGTCCTCTTATATGAAACCTTTATTCAAGATTTCAGTGGGAGTGCATCTCAACCCACAAATAATGCTCCAGGAAGAATATATCACACCTCTTCTTTCTCTGTTTGCATCGTTAGAGTGATAGGAACATCGTTTTATAATCTGTTAATGAGTGGAGTGCAGACTTTTTAAAGGCACATAAAGCTCATTAGCATGTGTTTTTGCTCCCAAAAGGTTGTCTATTGGATATTTTGGCGCCCAAATGGCCACTTCAGCACATTTTGGCTACCAAGAGTGCAGTTTCTCAAGTTTTAACTCCCGGAAGGAGCAGATGAGTGTGACTTGACAACAAGAAGGGCACTGAACACTGTGTTTTGGCTCAAGAGAACGCACTTTAGCACAAGTTTGGCACTCGAGACGTCACTTAAATACATGTTTTGGCTTCAGAGAGGGCACTTTTGTGTATTTTAGCTCACAGGTTGGCAGTTTATTAAGTTTTAATCAGCCAAAGGTGCAGTTCAGTGTTGTTTGCCATCCAGAAGACTTGTTTTGATATCCAAAAAAAGCACTTTACAACGAGTTTGGCTCACAAAAAGGCACCTTTGGGCATGTTTTGGCTCCAAGTTGGTCAGAAAATCATAAAGTCTATTGCTCAGAAGGCCTGTTAGTCAGAAGGCCTTTTGCGTAGAAAATGAGTTGAGGTTGAGTTGATATTTCTCAAGACAAACAGGTCCTCTAAGTAAAGGGCCCTTTGACTAATTGCCCCAGTTCCAATCCCTCACCCCACTTTTTTTGTGTGTGTGCTTTATGTGCAGTTAAAATAGGAAAGCAATCCGAAGCTAAATAAATAAACATCAAACAAAAAAATTCAATCAGTTCAGTCAGATCAAGAGTCATAATATGAGCCCAACATGTCTGAAAAGGAGTGGGATGAAGCAAGAGCTTACTGAGTCCCATCACTTTTCCGCTACTCAATTTAGAGTCAGACTCCTCAAATGAGTATAATAATGATGTATATGTCCCCAAAATTTAGAAAATAGATAAAGAAAAACAACAACGAAAGTAAGAACAGAAAGTATCAGCAACAAATTGATAAGGCCTGTATATCACACCAGGTTGTTAGAGCCCTTCTTCCCCGTACCTCATGAAAACCATAAGCTTGTACCACTTGTTAAACAGTGTGATGCTTGGACACCGCTTAAGCTCCTCCCCCAATGTTTTCCACAGCCTCAGCCCACAAACAGAAACAAAAAAAAAACTCTTTATCGTCGTACATTCCAGCTCTTTTTTCTAGAATGCATTCAAGCTCATGTGATCCAAACAACAGTGTGTGCTAAAGTGCGAACAAAGTGGCAATGAGTAGGAGAAGTGTCGGTCGTTTCACAGTGAATTTTGTTTAAGTCTAAAAAAGATGTTACAACTGAAAGCAAAACTGGGGAAGTTTAATACATTTCAACTTTTAACATTCCCCACAAGGCTTATTCAAGCCTTAAAGACCTACAAACAGGGATGAACATCACTCCCTTTGTGCTGATATCAGATCATTATTGGTATCAGCCAATACCCAAGGCTGCAATATTGGTAACAAATCCAAAGCAAAAAGGTTGCATGAGGACAACCCTAACACAGAACATTGTAGCTTGTTATAAAATAATGCAAAAGCTTATCTCCTGACTGCATCTGTGTCCCCGTGCTCACAGATGGACTCATGAAAACCATAAAGTAACGTTTGCTGCATCTCTTTTAAATCTGCAAAACCAAAACGATGCACTGTCGTGTGAAGTTGAGCAGTGATCATGTACTCTGTGACTACAGTGTTAAGCAGCAGAACTAATATGCAGGTACACATGCTTGTTTCGCACCCAGCCGTTTGCAGAACACATGTACCGACACACACACGCAAGGTCATTACAGAGCGGCTGTGACATCATTAGCATGCAGATTGTGTCTGAACATCAAGAAGACAGACACACGCAGAGCAAACACAGCTAATCGAGCTAATCGAGACTACTCTTATCTGCGCCGCAGAGGAAACACACGGCAGGAATTCTCTGGGTTGGTTTTTTTCCCTGACTTTGCTCAGTGCAGTTATAATTAAAGGTGCAGTGAGGACTGTTTGGTGGTGATTGCAGTGACACCTCTGGCTAGAATCAGTAATGTTTTTCTAAAGCAAGGATGCCACTTTCCACCAAAATTATTTGAACATGATTAGAGCTGGATATCAATCAAATATCTTTGATACCTGTACCAATACTGAAACCTTCACTTCAATACCAGTTCCTGACCAAAATATTTTGGATACCAATTTAATAATGTGAATTCTAACTAAAAGAAAATTACAGTAAACATTGCGTAACAAATCTTGAGTTTTACTCTTCAGCTATTGCATTTTTCTACTCAGAGCAGTCTTCTTACATAAAACAATAAACATTTATTCACATGTAGACATCCTCTCTATCTGCAGCCGGGAGAGGCCGCTCATCTGTTTGTGGACGCTTCACAGAGGGAAGGGGCCCAGCATCCGCTAGCAACTTTGTCGCCAAATATGGCAATAAAGTTGCTAAGTTGATAGCAAGGGTGACCCCAAAATGTCTGGGTTTTTCTCTGCTTGTTTTTCAAACCATTTATATTTATTAGTCACTGCACTGGTGTAATGGTGTTATCCAGATGTGCCAATCTCAAGTCAAGATTATGACAAAAAAAGGTCAATATTTTGAGGTGCAAAGTCAAAGTTATGATACAAAATATTGAACTTTTCTAATGGAAAGTCAAATAATTGGATAAGTTAAAATCTTGGAATAAGAAGTTGTAATTTCAAGATAAAAAGTCAAAATATTGAAATGATAAAGTCAGCGTTTTGAGATTTTGAAGTGAAAATTCTACAGGAAAAAAGCCAAAATATTAAGAATAAAAAGTGGAAATTTTAACTTTATAGCTCATCATTTTGACTTTTTATCTCAAAGTTTTAACCCATGATGGGCAACCCCCCCCCCAAAAAAAAATCTTTACAGAGCCATTTATTCATTTTTATATTTTTAATTGGAGGAAACTGACTTCTATACATTATTTGTGTATAGGTTATGAAGCTATTTTGGTTCCTATCCATATTTTTTCAGTATGTCTTAAAAGCTGAGGGTCCTCTTTTTGGGTTTTCAGAATATGGTCACCATGACAACACAGTCCTGCTGAAACACGTGTTACGTTACATCCAATCACTGGTGGCATTATCAGATCTTGATTGCATGATTAACCCAGAACTTTTGAAATGTGGGGATACACAAAGTTGGTATATGTTATTATAAGTTGATTAAATAAATTATCAAAACAAATAGATCAAGTTTTAAAACATTACATTCATTTTCAGGTCATACTTTTTTAAAATTCAATATAATTGTTCAAATTTGTTCAAGATTCTTTCAAGAAAATCCAACCAAATATTTGGAAATCGGGGCTTGAAATCTCATTTTACATGTAAATATGTAAAGGTGAGATAACTTCAAGCTAAATAGCAGTCATCATAGTTCCTTTAAAGAACTGAAAACAGAATATCTTCGACAGTTGGAAAGAAACCGTTCTTGTTATAACCAGAAGTTCCTGCTCAAAGGTGATGGAGTCCAACTTAGCGATCGCCCCGAGTGCATTATTCGGTGTTTCCTAAGTGACCACTCCATTAAAAGTATATCTCCCTTTGCTCTTAACACTCAGTAATGTGTCTTTTATCCTGCCCAGCCTCACCAGCTTGTTATCCCATAGTCATGGCTGTTGAATAATGTATGTCAGGTCATTCTCTCCTCCCTCTGAGGAGCCGTATTGGAAAGGATGGAGCCGCATCAAACTCAGTGCACTGATTCACACAGGGCTCGGGGCTGCTGGGAATTTCCATGTTCTTCTTTTCTATAGAGATCCAATCCTGCTGAATAGTACAAGATATAACTGCTGTGCAATTCTCAGTCTGCTTGGAAACACTTTGAAGAAGGAATTGGGCCATTTTTTTTTCTACAACTTTCAAATGGACTTAAAGTTTTATTTTTGTGAATTTATGCTGAAGAGCAGTTGAGTGTTGTGGTTGACTCTGTTGGTATAAAATGATTAATCACTGAGTTTGATTAGTCATGCAAATGTATCACTCTGTATGAGGAACAGCGAGTAAACCCCATTCTTTACTAGAGCGACCTTTATTTCTTTAGCGTACAGTTTGTGATCTGAGGCTTTAATCAGATCTCCTCGGGGCTTTTTGGCTCATTTTACAGCAGTTCGATATGTCTTGTGGTTTGTTAGTGTCTCATTGCTGTGACGGGGATTTCCTGATGTTGGCATCTCTGCAGAGCTCTCAGCCATGTGATGAAATCCCCAGTCAAGGGGCCGCCTCCATAATTACCGGGAACGCTTTACAGGGACGGGACACCAGAGACGTGATGGTGGGGAAACATCGCATAAATTGGGACGTGGAAACGGATGCCGATGATGAATGAGGGGGAGCTCAAGTGATGACTGCCAAAGTGTGACATGACAGGGTGAGAGGAGACAGGAGGATACAGACGTTTCAGAGGGCAGGGGTGAAAAAAAGACATAGCCTGCATTTTGGCTCCCAAGAGGACACTTTGGAGTGTTTCACCTATGAAGAGGGCACTTCAGCCCATGTTTTGGTTTCCAGGAGGGCACCTCGGCTCGTATTTTGACTCCCAAGAAGGCAATTTAGCAAATGTTTTGGCACCCTCGAGGTGACTATAGCACATTTTGATGCCTAAGGGGGCATTTAAGAATGTTTTGACTCACCTGAGGGCACTTTATCATGGGTTTTGATTTCCAAGAGGGCACTTTAGCACATGTTTTGGCCCCCAAAACGGTGCAGCAATGCACTTGGCTCCTGACAGAGCACTTATGTGTATTTTGGCTCCCAAAACAGGCACTTTTGCATCTGTTAAGGCTTCAAGGAGTGCACTAAAGCACATGTTTTGACATCCCAGAGGGGACATAGGCAGAAGTTGATGCCAGAGCGGGCAATAAGTAAGTGTTTATGCTCCCTTGAGTGCACTTATGCACTCATTTTGGCTCCAAAAAGGCACTTAAGAACTCGTTATGGCTCCCCAAAGGATGTGAGTGAGAATTTCGCACGTCAGAGGGCACTTTGGTGTATTTTGGCTTCCATTAGCACCTGCTTAGGCACCAAAGAGGGCAAGTTAAGGCTTCAAGGAGGGCACTAAAGCACATGTTTTGGCAACCTAGAGGGGACTTGGGCACATTTTGATACCAGGGATGGCACTTAGCAAGTGTATTGGCTCCTTTGAGTGCACTTATGCACTCATTTTAGCTTCCAAAAAGGCACCGAAGAACTCGTTTTGGCTCCCCAAAGGATGAGAGTGAGAATTCTGTACCTCAGAGGGCACTTTGGTGTATTTTAGCTCCCATAAAGGCACTGTAGCACCTGTTTAGGCTCCAAAAAAAAAAAAAAAGCAATTTAGCACGTTTTGGCATCCTTAAGGGGACTTAAGCACATTTTGATGCCAGAGAGGGCACCAAGCAAGTGTTTTGGCTCCTTTGAGGGCACTTATTCACTCATTTTGGCTTCCAAAAAGACATTCAAGAACTTGTTTTAGCTTCCAAAGGGGTACTAGTTGGAATTTTGCTCCTCAGAGGGCACTTTGGTGTATTTTGGCTCCCCAGAGAGCACAGTAGTATATGTTTTGGCTCCAATTATGGCACTGTAATGTATTTTAGTCCCCTAGGGCACACTTCAGCATTTTTTTTTTTTTTTTTTAAGATATTTTTTGGGCTTTTCTGCCTTTAATTGGATAGTGGAGGACAGTGGATAGAGTATGAAAGGGGGTAGAGAGTGGGGAATGACATGCGGGAAACAGGCCACAGGTGGGAATCGAACCCGGGCCACCCGCTCGAGGGCGAACCTCATGGTGCGCGGCCATATCCACTAGGCCATCTGCTCCCCCACTTCAGCATTTTTTTTGGCTCCCAACACGACATTTAAGCATGTTTTGGTTCCCAGGAGGTCAGTTTTTATATGTTTTTACTAGACTAAGAGGCAAAAAAGTGTGTTAGCCAAACAGGAAGGCATTTCAGCGGTTATTTTGGCTCCCAAAAAGGCACTTCATTCAAATTTTGTCTTCAAAGAAGGCACTTCAGTGCTCGTTTTCAACAATGAGACATGAGGCGCTCACCCTGCCCCCCTCTGTGCACACCACTGGGGTTATGAGTACTAGTCCATTCAAAATCTGCAAGACTGTGCGTTCTGAAACAGCAGCTAAAGTTTAAAATTTCAGGATCCAGAGTCCAGATGAACACAGCTGGACTCAATAATTCAAAACAGAGCAGAGAGTAAAGAGAGGATTTGAACAAGGGGGAACTTATCTGAATAGTGCATGAGGACAGTAGAGGGACACCAGAAGAAGGACAGGAGGAGGTCGCAGAGGACAGGAGGAGCGAGACAGAAGACTGAGGCTTTTTAATTATAGAGAAGAATACTGCATAGAAACATTTCTAATTAAATAAAAAGAGAAAATGGACCGACGGAGTTTGAGGTAGGAGAAAGAGAGGAGACAAAGAAGCTGCAGTGATGTGTGATATGCTTCCTGTGCCCTCCTCCTTTGAAGAGTTTTAAAGGTGTAAACAGTTCATTGTGTCCAAAATTAGATGAGTTTTAAAAGACTGTACTCAAGAAGGAAAAAATAAAACCCACACAAAATCTGACTTCTTTCATCTCTTTTCTGTCATTTCCTCCCCTTGATCTTTCACTCCTCTTTTTCTCTTCAACTTATTTTCAGTTTCCCCGACATCTGAACACTCAGCTGCATATTTACATTCTTGTTATATCTGGCTTTGATCTCCATCCAGTGCTCGGTCCTTAATTTTAGTTCCCTCTGCTGAGCCTCTTACTTTCTTCTATTTACCTTCTGTTTATCTGTACTACCTTAGAAAGACTGAGCAGAATAGCCTGCCAGGTCTTTTTTTTATTTTAGGATATAAAGAATGCACCAGTAAGCTAAAAAAAAATACATTACTTTTCTGGTCATTACTATTTTAACAGGATTTTTGGATCCAAGAAGTTGGATACTCCACAGTTTTTTGGGTTTTTGCATCTCCAAAACATAATCATAGCACCAGTAAAGCTGTTCATGGATAACTTTGGTTCAAAGAGTTCTTTGCAAACTTTGTGTTTTGAAAAGCTCTTGTGAACTCACAAGAGGTACAGGGTGAAACACATGAGTGTCTCAGGTGTAAGTGGTAAAAGTCTCGTTCAATTACCCAAACCAATCATGGAGGTTTGTTGTGAAGAAGTTCCTCTAGATCAGATATTTCTCTAGATCAGCAAGATTTCTGATTTTGCCAAAGCCACAAAGCTTCAATTTACACAGAGCAGATTGAGAGAAACGTAAAATCAGGCACTGAAACCAATCAGCTCGGCTGCAACAACCAATGACATCGAGAGCAGAGCCAGACCAGGAGTCATTAAGGGGCTGTTTCCATGAGAACAGTTTTAAGGTGGAACACAAAAGCATTGATATGTTACAGTCGCATTTCAGCCGACTTAAAATGCAAACTTTTGAAAACAGCCTCCGAAGTGGAATTTCTCTGAAACACTGTTTTCACTGTTGCCTTGTAAATGGCGAACTGGAGTTTTCAGTGAAAATGCTGACGTCAAGTTCAGCTTTGTGAGTGCGCATTAAACCTCCACAGTACTAAGCGCGAACTGCTGCTGAATCTACTGGCTGCCTCCTTATAAAATGTGCATTTATTGCACTTTTTCTGCAATCAGAGAACATTTTTTAGTATAAACTCCAGATGATCAGCTCACCTTTTCTTTAGCCTCTAAACAAGCCTTGTCTTGTACATGGCTCCTGTTAATATCACCATCTACAGTCCTGACATACATACTACAGCATCTTAGGTCCCTCACCTTTTCTGTGCAATGTTGTAAGCCTTGTAAATGGGGCCTAAGCTTGAGGTTATACACAAACGCCTGAAATACACCAGAAGTGTCTATTGTGCATTTGCAGGTTTATCAGGAGTAAGCAGCAGCAGTACGTCATGATGTTATGATGTTAATGCATTGATCAGTTTTCTTACTCTACACCAGGAACAGACAGGTGATATACATGTTTTAAAAAGTCTGTGTGAGACACTGCAATCAAACTAACAAGTCCTACAATAGAAGAAAAAGAAGCCCAAATGGAAGTGGACAAGTTAAGAAGCAGCGGGCCAGCAGCTTACCGTACGTTTACATTCAGATTTAGAAATTTTTCACAGCCTGCATTGCAATCTGTCATGTGCCACAAACGACAATATGTCTCTACCCCATTTCATACCCTGAAAGTCCATTTTTGCTGGAGTGTGCTGCAGGCCAGCTTCAATTTCTGCAGAGCAGATTGTACTGAACAGAAAAAAAAAAAACATGAAAAACAAACAGAGTATCTGCTCATTTCAAAATGAAGCTCCATGTTCTGACTCTGGATCTCATCCTTGTAAATCCAAACTACATCACTATCAGTGTGTGACAGGGCCAGAAGTCATCAGCAGGTCAGAGGGACCCAGAGGTAATCCCACCACATGGAGGAAGATAAGTTTACCTCGGGAGTGGAAAACTTCGTAATCCTGTGTGACATGGGTGGTTTCACAATTCCTCCGGGAACAAGTGGATCTCCTGTGATTTTGAGTGACCAGTTACAGAGAGCACAGTCGAAACACAACAGAGCTGAGACAGAAAAAGTGCGTGAGTCCTGGTTTAAAGAAAACTGTTTTTGAACCTTTCCCTGACACCACATGTGAAAGTCTTACAGTTCATTCTTGTTATGGTTTTGAATGTTGCTTATGTGCTGAGGTGTTTTTTCCTAATCCCAATTGGCCCTTTTCCACTGACCCGTCTTAGCCCTACTCCACTCACCTCTACTTGGTTTGTGTTGTGTTTCCACAGGCGCGGTACTAAACGTCAGACGCCAGTTTTTAGCACCTGCTCTGCTCTGGTTCCAAGCGAGCTGAGCCAATACTAAAAGGTGACGTGGATGGACTGCCGGTCACTCATTGGTCAGAGAATGTCGTCACCGAAGCTTCACTTTCTGACTCTGTACAAATCACTTACAAGAGGCAAACGAATGAGTCAGCGACGGGTTTTTAATGACATTTAAACCCGACGGCACAGAACCAGACTGAATGAAGACAAAATACAGCCCTAAAATGCTCCTTCATGATTCCTAAATAAGTTAAAAGTCCTTTTTAAACCAAAAAGAAGTTAACAGCAAAGATAGTTCGGTTTAAAGAGTCTTTTCGATTAAATCAAAGTTTGTCGGCGCAGGAGCGATCTGTCTGCCACGAGAGTCTTTAAGCACCAATCAGTCCATTAATCCACAGGGAACCAAAAAGGAAAACCAGTTCAAAGAAGAATGATTGATCAACAAAAAATCTCTGGTATATCAGGCCCAAAAATCAAAAATTAAAGTGATCTCACTGGATCCAGGGAAGAGTTGATGTCAGGAAGCAGCTCCTTCGTTTTCCTCCGTGTGCAGCAGCACGAGGCTGTTGTTTACCTCCGTTGTCATGACGCCCAACATTGAGCCGCTGTATTACTGTAATGAAATCTTTTTTTCCCTTTAAAGACCACGGTGGCACAGATGTTGGTACAAAATTATGTTTGTGTCGCGTTATAAATGACATGCACGCAGAAGTGTGTGGCACTTTAGCGCAGCTGTGTTATAAGATCCACGCCCACCGTGAGTCTGTAGTCGGGCTGGTGGAAAAGGTAACCAAACCGAGTAGAGCCAAGTAGAGTCGAGTAGGGCTGGAGTTATATAGTGGGGGATGTTTTTTTTCTCCCTCTTCTCTCCCAGTGTTATCCATAATTCCATCAAATGAAACAGGGCGATGAAGAAAAGCAAACTACCGATTCTACCGCTCCTGTCTTCCCAACATCATATGTCTCTGTCTTTTTTATATTTCTTGGATGGGATGTAACTGAATGGTAGAATGAAACATATGCAATGGTGGCAAATAAATGAATCTTGAATCTCTTGAATCTGTTTCCTGCATTCAAAAAGACATGAAAGATAAAGTTACTCAAATCATGTCACAGCAGGTCTTAAGAGATCTATGAAACCAAATATCAAACTATTTAACTTAATGAGGCACATAGCAAATATGTGAGAGACTGCCCATGATTGTGAGGCTGCAAACTGGGCTTTGATTAGTGAAAACACATCTTTGTGCTGTTTCTACATCACAGCAACTTGGAGACATTGATTAAAGATAAAATAGACAAGAGAAAGATGTTGGATACAAAGAGGGGATAACATGAAGCTCTGGAACAGGGGTTACTGGAGCTACCTGGTTTACAGAACCAGGATGCCACTGATTACAATCCTGTGTGTTGTTACTTTAAAATACTGATTTAATTAAGTCGCTGCATATGGTGGAGCCAATGATGTAAACAATTTCTTGCCAGTTTCATCAAGGCAAAGTCATCTTGGCTGAATCGCTGGAAGTCCCAGACATCATCTTTGGAGCCCAGTAGCGTGGAAGCTTCCCATTGTTTGGGTATGATAATTGGCTTTTCTGTTCCAAGCTTGTGCCAGTCTGCAACATCTTAAGAGAGGAGACAATTTTCAGTTATCACCCCAGCTGTGCAGGGCCGACATCTGAGCACAGCTCTGGGACTCTCTCACTGGCAGATCTATAGCTTTATCTTTGTGCTGGCCCCGGAGAAAAATGGACTTCTGTGGTAAGACGACCTTAATACTTTGTGGTTTTCCCCAAAGAGCAACAAATGGCATCAAGGAGGAGAAACATGCCTGGAATCTGTTGTGTTTTTCCCCCCGTGTAAGCTTGCCATACACGGACGACAACAACTGTTATAGCCCAGGCTGACAAATTATGTCCAACATTAGAGGAGTCCATACAAAGAAACGTGGACAAATCTATTCCCTCCAAGTATCATCAATTTTTTAGGGCCTGAGCCTGACAACAGGGACCATATTGGAACCACAGTGACGAGGCCAAACACCACATACCCCCACGGAAACCATCAAATGTACTTGGAATCTTAAGGATTATTATAACTCTTTATTTATACTCTTTATTAGATATCAATACTTTTTACATGGAAAAGCAGTTTGTCAAAATTAATCAAAATGAAGCGCAGGTGACCTAACAGTTTAGGTTGCACTCAGTGAGGTGCAAATATGCTTTAACGTGTCCCTGCTTTGGTTTACAGCAATCAATTTGAAGAACTATAGATAACAGTAATTAATTTATATTAGCATTTTAGATGTCATTTTGATTAAACAGCTCGCACATAATGGTAGATGAACCACTATAGAAACATATAAGTATTTAGGAAATCAGCATTTTCTGATAATGTAGAGCAGCAGTGCAAAGCAACTTGCACTGGGTTGTGGTCTATAAATTTGTTTCATACAGTACAGGCAAAAAGTTTGGACACACCTTCTCATTCAATGCGTTTTCTTTATTTTCATGACTGTTTACATTGCAGATTCTCACTGAAGGCATCAAAACTATGACTAAACGTGGATTTATGTTCTTAACAAAAAAAGGTGAAATAACTGAAAAAGTGTTTTATATTCTAGTTTCTTCAAAATAACCACCCTTTGGTCTGATTACTGCTTTATACACTTTTGGCATTTTTCAAGAGGTCATCACCTGAAATGGTTTTGTCTTCACAGCTGTGCCTTATCAGGGTTAATTAGTGAAATTTCTGGCTTTATCAATGGGGTCGGACCATCAGTTGTGTTGTGCAGAAGTCAGGTTAATACACAGACAACAGCCCTATTGGACAACTGTTAAAATTCACATTATAGCAAGAAACAATCATCTAACTAAAGAAAAATGAGTGGCCGTCATTACTTTAAGAGATGAAGGTCAATAAGTCCAGTAAATAGTCATAAAAATAAAGAAAACACAAATTGAATGAGAAGGTGTGCAGCAGAGTGCTCAAAAGAAAAGTGAGTGAGAGGAGCACACATACAGAGGAGAAAGAAAGAGTAAAACTTAAGTATCGATTTCATCACATATGTTTTTAATCAATATTGATACCAACATTAGTATTAATATTGATTAATGCAGCTTGTGCCTTCATATTCATTGAATCCACCAATAAAGCTGTCATATGTTAAGAAAATCTTTTTAAAAATACTGTGAAAACATGAAAAAAGGAAAAGAAGGCAAAGCAAGAGCTAAATTCTAGGATTAGTTTTTCACCTTGTCACTTCAACTGTCCTGATTTTTAATGAAGGGAAGCAGTTCCTGGAAGTCTGACCACACATGTTAAGAAAGTCATCCTCACATAGAGCACTGAGGTTGGCGGGGCAGAAAAGAAAGACGAGTCACCGGAGAGCGGATGAACCTCTCTCCACATCAGCCACATCGGTCGGCTCTGTACTCGCTCCTCGCTGCTCCTCTCACTTTTATTTCTATCCCTTTGGACGTGTCTCTGGAGCTCTGATGAAGACGTCTCATGATTGAAGTAACAGGCCTGGTTATGAATCCAGACTTAAATATTCATGGACAGAGAGGTGACGCGGGGTCACATATGTGTCCACTTCACTCGCGCCGCTGAAAAGAAGCACGTCTTCCGTACTGATCTGCCATCTGTTGGAGAATGGCTACAATCCAACATTACCGACACAGCACTTTCACAGTTTTTGGCAGGTTTAGTGGAAAGAAGCCACATGTAAGCCAGCGGCAGGCTGTGCTACTTAATCAACAAATCTGTGTGCTACTTAATCACCGCTGCTATCACAGTACTTTCTTCAATTTATTCAGCAGACCTTGAGCACTCAACCATTTGGTGTTGTCCTTTCGATTTACCTCAGGAGCTCTGCAGCATTAATAAAGCAGATTATAGATGCACGTGGTTACTTATCCCTAAGGCCGGTTTTATGAAGGCAGGCTGCAATTTAAACAAAGGCTTAGCCAATTATAATCAACCAATTCCTGTCCTACAAATGGTAATGAAACTTGGTGAGCTTCTTTTTAATCACTTAAATGATCCATCCTTCTCTTAAGCACCTCGGTTTGATGATATACCTGCTCTTAATTAGACTGTTTACAGTGAACTCAGGAGTGCAAACCAAAACATGTCTGGCTCCCATAATAAACCATTAAAACCTTCTTCTGAAGATTAAAAACTCAGCTGAATTGGATTTTTTGTGCATTAAATATCCTTGTATAGAAACATTTCTCCTGAAACACGCAGGAGGCATTCGTATTCAATCCATAAATATTGGTTTAAACCACACTAAAATGAAATGAATACCAGGTGAGAAGTCTATGAAAGAACCTTGATGAAACTCATACTCAGGTTAAACAGACCTTCAGATTTTAAAGAGGCCCTCTGGCGCTCCTGTTGTAGCTTTAACACTCAAAAAAAATGCAAAAAATCCCTATTTTTCTCACAACTGTGTTTCAGAAAATCCTTATTTCAGTCTCCGTCTGAAAAGCTTTTTTTTTAGCTGCTGTCTCTTTAAGTCTCACAGCCCCAGAAACCCTCTTCCTGCAAAAGTAATGGGTAGACCTTGGTGTTTGAGGCCCTGCCCCTTCATGAACCACTTAGGAACATCACACGTTACACAAAGACTTAATCATGTCTCCTCAAGGCCCCAGATTAGTGCTTAGTCCCCAACATTACAGGTACTAACAGCAGGATTAACACGCTTGTTTGGCTGTTTTACAGATGGCAGACGTGCTCCAGATTATAATTTAGGAGTCCTGTTAGTCGAGCTGTGGTGCAGTGGAGTGCTCATCCTGCCCCAATTATTGACAAACACCTGTACATGGGAGGCAAAATGTGCTTAAGTGCCCTTGGGAGCCAAAACAAATGCTGACATGCCCTCATCGTTGGAAAACCATACTAATCTGCTCCTTTAGCTGATCAAAATATAAAATGCCCTCCTGGGAGCAAAACCATGCTCAAGTGCCTTCCTCTTGGGAGCTCAAATGAGCTTTAGTGCCCTCTTATGATCCGAAACATGTGCTGTATGTCCTTTTTTAGTTTTTTTTTAATGTTTTAAAACATATTCTGAAGTACTGTCCTGGGAACCTAAACACACTAAAGTGCCCTCTCTATCAAAACATGTTCCAAAGTGCCTTCTTGGGAGCCAAAACATGATGCTAGAGTGCCCTTTCAGGCACCAAAGTATACTACAATGTCCCGTCAAGAGCCAAAACTCATGTTGAAGTGCCATCCTGGGAGCTTTAACCAACTCTAAATTGTTCTCTTGGGAGCTAGAATACATAAAAATGTACTACCAGGCACTAAAACACATGCTAAAGAGCCCTCTTCGGAGCCAATTGGCAACAAAGGTTTCCTCCTTGGTACTAAACTTGTGCTTAAGTGCCTGTTTTGGGAGCCAGAACATTAACTTAAGTGCCCTTCTGGTTGGAAAACTACACTAATATGCCCCTTGGCTGATTGAAACATGATAAACTGCCCTCTTGAGAGCAAAAACATGCTCAAGTGCCTTCCTCTTGGGAGCCAAAATGAGCTTTAGTGCCCTCTTGGGAGCCAGATCATGTACTGTATGTCCTTTTTTATTTTTTTTATTTTCCCAAAACAAATGCTAAAGTGCTGTCCTGGGAGCCTAAACACACTCAAGTGCTCCCTCGGTGGCAAAACATGATACTAAAGAGCGTTTTCAGGAGCCAAATGAATATTAAAGTGTCCTTTCAGGTGCCAAAATACATGTAGAAGTGCCATCCTGGGAGCATAAACCCACTCTAAATGGTTCTCTTGGGAGCTAGAATACATAAAAATATACTTTCAGGCACTAAAACACATGCTAAAGAGCCCTCTTCGGAGCCAATTGGCAACAAAGGTTTCCTCCTTGGCACTAAACTTGTGCTTAAGTGCCTGTTTTGGGAGCCAGAACATCAACTTAAGTGCCCTTCTGGTTGGAAAACTACACTAATATGCCCCTTGGCTGATTGAAACATGATAAACTGCCCTCCTGGGAGCAAAAACATGCTCAAGTGTCTTCCTCTTGGGAGCCAAAATGAGCTTTAGTGCCCTCTTGGGAGCCAGATCATGTACTGTATGTCCTTTTCTATTTTTTAATTTTCCCAAAACAAATGCTAAAGTGCTGTCCTGGGAGCCTAAACACACTCAAATGCTCCCTCGGTGGCAAAACATGATACTAAAGAGCGTTTTCAGGAGCCAAACGAATGCTTAAGTCCCCCTCTTTGGACCCAATTGGCAACAAAAGTTCCCTCCTTGGTACCAAACTTGTGCTTAGGTGCCTGTTTTCAGAGCCAAAACACTGACTTAAGTGCATTTCTTGTTGGCCAACTACACTAATATGCTCCTTTGGTTTTTTAATACATGATAAACTGCTCTCTTGGGAACCAAAACATGCACTGTATGCACCTTTTTTTTTTCATCTTTCCTCTGCCCCTCAACAAGTCTGTGCACACCACTGCTGTGTTGTTGGCAGAACAGTCATATTTTGTCAATATTATGTTGAAGCCAGTTTTGAAAACCTTGAAAGCCAATGTCCACATGCCTGTGCTGGTTACATACATACATCTTCCTGTGTATTTTCTGTCAAACTGTGCTGTGCTTTCCTTTAACTCCATTCACAACAAAATCATGAATTCCTTTAACTGACTGACCTTGTGACAAGGTTTTTAACTATTTAGTTGACTAAGATGTATTCAGTGTTAATATTTCCTCAAGCCTTTTTTAGAGCTGAGTCCCTCCTCTTTACACTCCCTCTTCATGCCCTGTACCTTCTTTCATACACACACACACAGAAGAATGGTACAATATGTAATTAAGACTGAACCACATTGTGCCCATGATCTGCACACAGGTAATTAAATCTAATATCTGTGTGTGTGTGTGTGTCCCTTCAGTACGAAATGTGTTTTTTCATGTGTGTGAGTGCACGTGTGAATGTTTAATGTCATAAGGCCAGAGGAGTGTAACGCCACACTCCCATCTAGTTAATTAATTCAAATGTCCACCCTTAATTAATTTCACACGGAGGATTGTGACCGTACCCCTGGTAACAACCCGTGAATACATAATACCAGCAGGGACGAGGTGTGTGTGTGTGCCTCTGTGTGTGCATACACTCATTTTCTGACTCACTTTGGTGTATTTTGGGCTTGAAGTGAGAACTTACAAGCAAACTTCATACTGCCTGGAAGCGATGTCAAAAAATCTGCATAGTTCAAATACATGGGAGGGATATTTGCGTGTTTATGTGTACAAGAAAAACACAGAATCTACTATCTCCTGTGAGAAACGGTTGATTTCACTCTCGGTTTGTGTGGGCAGAGAAATGTGTCTGCTCACGTCTAAGGAGAGTTTTAACAAAGTGAGCTGTTATGTTTATGATGCCAATTTGCCTTTTATATCTTTGTGGCATTCAAAGATGTGTTTATAGTTGTTCAATTGCGTGCATGAATATTACTAACATCTTCTCTCTTACTCCTATACTTATGTGAGTGATTTCCAGGCATTAATGGCAACATGATCTGAATATCATATGCACCTATTTGCTGTGCCTCATGGTCCAATTCACAAAACACATAACAGAAATTAAACATAAGTGAAAAAACTCCCACAAAGTTTTGCAGAGCTGTGCAGTCTGATCACGTTTTCCTTCTGATTGTGGAGATTTGGCAAAGCCCCAAACAGATTTACCAGCTTTGCCAGCCCTGCCTGGCTGTTAGCTTTGGCAAATTAGGTGTTTTCTTGCAAAGAGGCTCATCTGCATAGAAAGGGGCCTATATCGTCCCAAATGGACGCATTAAAGCTCATTTAAATGTATGAAAACAACACTGGCAAAGTATCACCATTAGCAAATCACCGTTTGTGGTGCATTTAACCCTTTGCACATGCTTTGTGGATTAGTTAAATGTCTTTTTGGCTCATTTGCCGGCACAGAAGCAATCTTTTCGGAAAATCAGGGGCTTTGTTTGTTAAATAGTTATTCTCCAGGCATCAGCTAACCAAACTTTTTGGCTGAAAGGAAGACTGATACAGAATCAAGCAGTAAGTCCCTATTAGTCAGCTCTATATTTACCTTGCAAATGATTATGGCACTCTTAATTAGAGGTATAAAACTGACTTTTAGGCTCTGTAGTGTCCCTCTCAGTGGCAAGCACAGCTTAAAGGGCAGTGGCAAAAGAAAAAAAAAGGCTCATTCAGTCAGTGCATATTCTGGCTCCTAACCAGAAGGCACTTAAGCATGTGCTTTGGCTCCCAGGAAGATGGTTTATTGTGTTTTGGACAGCCAAAGGGGCAGGTTAGTAGTGGGGTAGCCAATCGAGAGGGCACTTCAGAATATTTTGGCTCCCAAGAAGGCACTTTTGGGCATGTTTTAGCTCCTAAGAGAGCACTTATGGCACATTTTGTCTCAAAAGAGAGCACTTTGATGCACAATTTCCAACAACTGGAACCACAAAGGGGACAACCCCTATTGTATCGCAATAGTATAGTTAAAAAGATCCATGTTTTTCTCACATTTTATTTCAGTATCCTAAGCAGAAGCTCCTAAGAAGAAGGCACTTAAACATGTGTTTTGGCTCCCAGAAAGATGGTTTGTTGTGTTTTGGACAGTCAAATGAGCTGGTTGTTAATGAGGCAGCCAATCAAGAGGGCACTTCAGCATATTTTGGCTCCCAAGAAGGCACTTTTGGGCATGTTTTAGCTCCTAAGAGAGCACTTATGGCACATTTTGTCTTAAAAGAGAGCACTTTGGTGCACAATTTCCAACAATTTGACCATTAGGAGGGAAACCCCTATAGTACCCCAATAGTACAGGTAAAAAGTTCCATATTTTCCTCAAACCTCACTTCAGTATCAGTCTGAAATGCTTTGTTTTAGCTGCTGTCTATTTAACGCTCACTTCCTTCTGATTGACCGGCCCCGTAGAGGCCTGTTGGAGGCAGAGTCATTTGTAGACCTTGGTGTTTGAGGTCCGCACATGAATTCCAATGTGTCATGAACTAGTTGGGTGATTCTATACGTATTACACCATCATTTTAGCAAGTCTCAGATCTCATGCTGTGTGTTTGTAGTCTGAACATCCAGCATTGCTACTTTATATCAGAAGTCTTCAACAGGGGGTTTGCGGCCCCTAGGAGGTCCATGGAGGTACTAAAAAGGGACTGTTACTTTTTTTTTTTGTTGATTAGGCATTTTTTGTAATACGTGTTCCCAAATATTTCCATTTGTAGTTATATCATCTTTGAAAACACTATTGGATGCATGGAGCTCTATCACACTGTGCACATGTTGTGTTATTGAAAGACAGAGTTGATGTTGGAATTAGAATAAATTGGAAAGGTATGTTTATAAATAGCATTGGCAACTGAACCGCACAAATATTTCAAATAAAAACATAAATATATGAACCTGTGTATTATCTGAATAGCATAGTGATGAATGCACAATAAGCAGGTATGTTTATACATGGTACTAGGCCTGGTTTTTTAGAAAAATCACAGATTGATATATGCAACACACACACTCACACACACATATAGTGGGTTCTGGCTCCGTCTCTCCATTAGTTTGAGAGTCCTGGGTCTGAAAAGCGTCAACGACCCCTGCTTTTATCCATATTTACTTAATGGAAAATCAGTATAGTCTTACTCTAAGGAATTTCAGATCTGTTAAGTGACTATTTTCAATAATATATCTTAAAGATCTCATATCATTTGGTTTTCAGCCTTAAAAGGAAGCATAATCATGCAAACCTCTACAATTTGAGCACCACTTTTTTATTCATAATGTCTTGATTCATGTCCTGAACATGAACCAAGCGTTAAATCCCTCTCATGTTAAAACACACATTCCTCATACTTGTATTTGACACAGTGATTACACAGAACAAATGCTTTAACGCTTTGAGAAATACACCGCTCTGTCTTGACTCCCCCTCCACCCCACATAGGCGCTTCTTTGCCCACAGATGCTATCGTGGAAACTAGCTGCAGGCTGGAAGATAAATTCATCCGCACAAAGCTATCACCCTGCCTGATCATCATGCCAATTACTCCAAGAACCCTGCGCTGGCTGCTTTTCAAACTTAGATATAAAGTGTCTAAAGAGGAGCATGGCAGTCCATTCTGCTGTCATTTTATAGCTGAAGCCGTGGCTGCTGCCGACTGATAGGGCAAACAGGACGCTGTAGAGAGCGAAAAGTACGGTGTAACTTTGGTTTGGGTGATAAAGTTTAAAATAAAACTGCACTCTAGAAGAAACCCAGCCAACTGCCAATGACCCTGAGTGTGTGTAGTTCCCTTAAATCAAACATTAAATGGAGTGCTGGCACACAGCTGATGGCCTTGTGCTCAACGGTTACTACTGTCTTTATGCCAGCAATGCGGCATTTATGGATATGGAGAGATATGATGCTTAAACCAATAAATTCTTAAACAAGGAGGATGTTTTAGAGCAGGTATTGCTTCTTTGGGAATCAGTTTATTAAGAAGGGTGTATTATATCTTTGGCATCAATGTGTGGAAGGAAGTGTAGGAATAAAAGCTGCAGAAAAAAACAAACTCCCTCCTATATATAACTGTATATGTTAAGAAATGCTTCATGTATTTTCCCCCGACACAAAACCCATACTGACAGCTTCTGAGGCAGAGGCAGCGACTCAAGCAGAACAAACAATATTCTGTGCAGTGTGGTGAATCAGAGTCTTTACTGCACGCATGACGTGTAGGTTGGAGCGCGTAAGTTTATTCTGATGTCATTCATTCATCTTCCACTGTTTTTCCTGTGCAGGGTTACAGATGGTTGGGAATTATTCTCAGCTATCTTAGAGTGAGAGGTGGGTTCACTCTGGGCTGATCGACCAGTCAATCACAGAGCTGACACACAGAGACAGACGACCTTTCACACACATATTCACACCGACGGAGAACCAGTTAACCTGAATAACATGGACTAAGCAAGGTGACTAAACGTCCTCTTTTAACCTCCTTTTTGGTCTTATAATTATGTCCAGGGGATTTTACAAAATTCCCCAAAATGTCCAGGTATTTCTCAGCTTGTTGTACGGCAGTGCTGGTATCTTTGTGTAAGCCAAAAGTTTAAACACCTCAAAATCCAAATTAAACTGTGACTAAAATTTTGAGGCTTCATTTTATTTTCACACTAAAGAAATTAGAGAAATATTTTAAATAGTTTCTTCTTATCGAAGCATGTGGTGAGGCATTATTATGAAATCCTACTTTAGCTTGAATAAAGTTTAAAAAATGAAAATGAAAACTCAGCTTTGATGAGATTTTTTATTTGCCCCTATTAACTCTCTGATATGAAAGTCAGCATCAGGATTTTTCCCTTGAGTGTTTTTATTTGTCTTAAAGCATGAAAAAAAGTGTAACTGAGCATTCAAATTAAAACAGTGTGAACTTAATGTAAATATGACTTTTTTTTGTTTGACTTCTTTTTTTTGGTAATTTCATGAATAATCCTTTTTGAATGCTTTGCGAAACATTTTAACTGTCTTCCATCCATTTTAACACTGAATAATTTTATAGTTATTATGCTGTTTTACCCCCAAATGTGTGTCTATAACTGTTTCAAAAAATATATTTATATTTGGAAAAAGAATTGAAATCATTTTTTCAGGCCCTAAGAAGAATAAAAAATATCCTGACACAGGCTAATATGAATTTCCACTACATGAACCATTGAATTTAGGAGGAAATAACTTTTAAATAGGTGTCCACTGTAGTGACCACTATGCACCACAGGGTTAAGTCAAAATTATGGGAAAAAATGTCAAATTTCGAGATGAAAATGTTAATATTCTTGGATAAAATCTTTGAATTTTGAGATGAAAGCCAGAATTGTAAGAAAAAAGTCCAAATGTTGTGATAAAATGTCAGTATTTTGAGGTAAAAACAAAACCAATCATTGAGTTAGCACAGTTGAATTCATGAGAAAAAAAGTCAAAATATTAGGACAAAAAGTCAAAATTTTGTGGGGAAAAAAGCGGAAGAAGTCCTTTGTCAGGCGGCCACTGTGAACTGCAGTGTTGTCCTGTTAAAAAACCCAGTCATTAGCACAGAGAGCAGAGCCCTCAGTCATGAAAGACGCCCTCTGAAACATCTCCACAAAACCAGCTGCTGTTTGATGTCCCTGGAAAACTGTCAGCTCCATTGTTCCGTTGAAAGAAAAAGCAGATCATGATGCCCCCACCTCCACCCCGCCAGCTAGAAAACATCTCAATGGGATCTCCTTGTCATGACCATAGACTGTATAATGAGTGGACTTAACGACGTTCGACTCAAACTGAAGCCTCCAGCAGATGCCCCGCCCCCTGGTGTCTGGCTGCAGTATAGGTCATAAGCCCCGCCTCCCCATGTATTCCAGATATGAGCCGGGAAAACTTTAAAAAATTACGATACCTCGTAGAAACGTTTCTCTCATCTTTACGTTAAGGTAGTATGATTATGCCATCAGGACCATCAAGGTTCAATTTTTTCTCCTCAGAGAATCAAACCTTCTTCCACCTTTTAATGTCCAATGTTTGCTGCTCTCTGTCAAAGTCCAATGAAGTGGAAGGAGACCAGGCCTTCGAGGAGGTTGATGGTTATTGAGCTGCAGTCGACTTCAGTAATGGCCTTGATTTGGTTCGAGGATCGTACAGTGTCAATAAAATGCTGAACTGAGAACCTATGGTCATTTATTAAAAGCTCAGTTTTAAAATGACACATCCACAAGTTCAGCAAATATGACTGATATGAATGAATAATTTATTTATATGTATTGATTTTAATTTACAGAAAACGTCACACTGCGTCTTGCTTTCGTCTGTGGAATCGATCTTTGTATCATATTTATCGGGCCGAGACTTTTCCAGAACTGACAGTTTGTGGCCTGAAGGTCTTCACAAGCTCCATGTTTCTTCCAACAGTCATCAATGAAAGACTCCTCAGTTTGTGGCTTCTTTTGTCCAACAAAGAAAGAGTGTTTTGGATGTGAGGAGCACATCACCTGAAGCTGTTAGTGCTCACAACAAAAGAACTTCTCAGTGTGTGGGAATGAAGACTCAGACACGGCGCCCGTGATAATGAGTCGACTTCAGGAGATGAGAGCTCCTTCAAGCAGACACATGCGGAGCTCCTGTCAGTCGTCTGAGCTCCTTCAACGTCCCTGAACAACATTAATATGATGTTGAATCAAAAGTCAGAGCTTCCTCTGAAGGAAAATGACACCACACAGACAGTAGGAGGGAGAGTCTGACCGGGAGGTTGTGATAATTAGATCATCTCTCGTGTAGCAGGAATAAGATTGTCACATGTACTTAAAGACGTGGGTGTGTCCGTGTGTGACTGACCTTAATCGTCCGTCTGCGTGGGCTAACGTCTGCAAATCTTATGCATCTGGGGTTTGAATGTCCAGTACGTACCCGTGTGCTCCAGACGTGGTCGCGACCCATTTAAAAATAGTCTCCATTAACATTTAACAGCATCTTTCAGAATGTCAGGAGAATGAAAGTCACATCCGCCCAGGAGGGGAAGAGGAAGGAAAGGAGACAAAAATGAATATGAATAATATTAAACTCTCACTCCAAAAGATCATTCCATCCCTCCCTGCAGCTTGTGTCTCAGAGGTCACGTCAAGAAGAAGACACAACAAATCCTCTCATCAGGAGAGTCGCCTGGAGAAGAAGAGCACATCCTGACACGAATGTCGAAGAGCTCTCAGGATGATGTCATAGGTCCTCAACACTAATCCACTGAATATGGTTGATGTATGGATTATATCTGAAGACATAAGGAAATCTTTTTGGTTAGTTTCACTTCAGAAAGTGAATCCTTTCGTTTCTTTTCTTTTTTAATTTTTCACAGAGGTTCATTCCATAACTCAAGAGTAGAAATGTGTCTCCAGTTTTGACTCTTACAGAGCTGCACATTTTACTATCACATGATTTTATGGACGTTTTTATTTTCTTATTTCATGGGGCAAAGAAAACAGCTTTGTCCTGCAATCACAGTTAGCAGTTTAATGCTTCTGTGCCGTCGGGTTTAAATGTCATTAAAAACACGTAGCTGACTTATTCGTTTGCCTCTTGTAAGTGATTTGTACAGAGTCAGAAGCTTCGAAGACGACATTCTCTGACCAGTGAGTGACCGGCAGTCTGTCCACGTCACCTTTTAGTATCGGCTTTACTCGCTTAGAACCAGGGTAAAGCATGTACTAAAAACTGGCGTCCGACGCGTAGTACCGCGCTAATGGAAACGCAACACAAGGCGAGTAGAGTCGAGTAGAGCAGGGCCAAGGCGAGTCGGTGGAAAAGGGACATATTATCTGCTGCTGACTTCCTCTTACAGTCCAAAACACGCTCATGAGGTTGGATTTATATTTCCCGTAGGTGTGAGTGAATGGTTGTCTCTTCCTGTTGGCTTTGTGATTGGCTGGAGACCTGTCCAGGCTGACCCCCACCCCCCTCCCATGCCCAAAGTACAGCTATAGATGGATGAATATTCAAAGACTCTCTCAAACAGACTCTTTATTCAACAGCAGTTTGTGTCTCAGCTGTTTGTTGTTTGCACAGAAGTAGAGTTTGGTACAAATGGCTCATTTGATGAGCTATTCTTGAGAACATGATCAAAACAAAGACAAAGCTCTGTGAAACATGAAGGCGCGGTGTGAAAGTTTAACTCCGAGTGCTTCAGCTTTGTTTTCCACAGACTTTGTGGCGTAATCAACGAGGACAACTTCCTGCGAGGTTCGTCTTTGTAGAAAGCAATTGTCACGTCAGTCTGAGAAAGTGTCTTTTTTTATGTAAGCTAATTCATTACAAATACTGACACACTGACAGTATGTAATTTCATTTAAATTGAATTTGAGTCCCTCATCATAAGCAAATATGCATGTCACACCGCACAGCCACTGAGGATGAAAAGCAATTTGCACAAAGTGTTACTCGAGGTAGGACTTCCTGTTGACAGTTTGTCTGAATGATAGCTCAAAGTTTGGGCTGTTTTTTTATATTTTTTTTCACCACCACAACAGATGAAGAGCACCGTGGAAATAAAAGCACGCCACAATGTTTCCTCGACATGACCACAAACAAAAGAAAATCACATCAGAAAGCTATTATTCTGAGGGGGGAAGTGACAGCATCATGCTCCCGACGTGACACACAATTAAAATCAGACCTGCCTGACAGCTGCACTCCGTCGCTTTTTCTTTTTCATTTGTCACAAACAGAAAATCAAAGCGCGATCAGTCTTCGGGGAGTGTCACCGCCCCGAGCTGCCCCACGTTAGACGTGATTTAGGTGAATCTGTGAGCGCAACAGTTCCACAGCAATAGTCCTGGAATCACAGCACAAACCGAGGTCTGCATCCATTCAGTTACATTTACCCCCGATTGTTTACAATGCTGCAAAGTCAAAATCAATAGGGCCTGCCAAGACGGGAACAGCCTAATGTTCCATTAAAACTCTCTGCTATTCAATTACGGCCACAGAGTTGGAGAAGTTTCAGCCAGCTCAGGTCCCCAGAGGAAACCAACAGAGAAAGTATGAGGCAGAGGGAGGGGGAGTAATAAATCTTAAAGCGACAAATAGCAAAAATAAAGTTATGGCAGCCTCCCACCTTCACCCACTACCCTTTATTTTTCTGTCGCTTGAAGCTGCAGGGATAGAAACAAATGAGGGAACTTTTTCTGTAATTGTTTCTCTTAGCTTTCTCATAATCCTGAACTTATTCAATATTGTTTTTCAATTGCACTCATCACTTATGCAGTTTTAATTATCCCCTAACACAGCTTCTTTCACCTCTGTACCTTCCCATGCAAAAAGTCGACGTTAACTCCGCCGTGTAATATCTTTTTTTAATCTCCCCGGGAAGCGCAGTCCTTATCCAGACGGTCTACAACATGTAGCAAGGCCCGTCTCCAGGGAGCTGGTATCACGACAGGGGTGGGGGAGAAAGGAAAAAGAACAAAGAGTTTATAGATAGAGAAATGTCATAGACAGAGGGGGAGATGAGAGGAGGTGGGGGAGAGAAAGCCCTAATAACAAAGAGGAGAATCTGATAAAGAGAAAAGTTGACTCAAAGAGATAGAGGGGGCGCAAAGAAAGCAGAATAAGTGAAGTTTTCATTGTGCCTCCTGTGGTGGTGATAGGTCGTCATGAGGTCCCTGTGGGGACAATTATAGCACCAAATGGTATGTGTGTGTGTGTGTGTGTGCATGTGTGTGTATGTGGATGTCACTGAATAAAAAGCCTTTGAGGGAACAAAGCAGAGAGAGCAATAAAAAGAGGGAACAGCATCTTTAGCGCGTCTTTTACATACATCAAAACCTTTAAGTATCACGTTTAAGCTGCTGTTAGTGAAAAATAATCTTCGCCTCCAGGCTGCAACTGAATCATCTTCAGAGTATAGTAGATACTGTAGAATACGCAAATAGATTTGTCTTTGCAAACACACTCTAAATACGCCTAAACACAGATTTAAAGATAGAAAAGAAATGTTTACAATCACTCCAACATTATAAGTGATGGGAAGTTCAGCTCTTTTCAGAGAGTCGGTTCTTTTGGCTCCAAAATGGCTCCTGATTTAGTAAAATTTGGAGCTTATTCTAGGCTAACCAGGCAATTATGAATGATTTGTGTATTGATAAACCCTTTTGTATGTATTGTTTTAGTGAGAAATTTCATCAAAGTTTTTTGGCGCAAAAACAAGAATGAAAAAAACACTGCACACAAAGCCAAACTCAGTATTGCAATAGTATCAAGTCTTTAAAATGCAGCCACATACTGCTTTGTTTTGTCTCATAGTTGTGTGAAAGGCTGAACAATATCATCTAATTGTGATTATTATTTCCAAGTCTGACATCGCAATTGTTTTTTTTTTTTTGCGATTTCTAGGTTCCCATCTTAAATGTTTTTAAACAAACACATTGTAGGACATGAACAGTCACAATAATTACAGCACAACAACTCACTACGATTACTACTTGTAACTGCTTTAGGTCCATTTTAGTCACTTTTCACCTCTTTTTTGCCAGTTTTGGACCACTTTTTGAAACATAGGTTCCGTTGTTCTTTAACACAATTTAAAACCTGGATGTTGTGACTTGATTTATCAGAAGTTTGCATGAGAAATTATCCCGTTATCTCAAGTAATCAAGCTTTGGTTTCATAAAATTATATGAAAAATAAGTTGTTATCCAGAGAAAGCAACTGTAATTTACACATTATCTCGAGAAAATGGAGCGAATTTGTTGTAAAATAAAAATCATGGCCTTTAAAGGCTCCCGTACAAAAGGTCTTAAACTGTTTTACTTTTTTGCACTCACAAATTTGTGAGTAAAAACTTTATTACCTCAATATCTGACTGCTTAATGAGGCTGCTCACCCAAGCTGAATAATAATGGTTTTGCAATATGAGTAACAACAACATGTTTATGATCAAGCGACAAACCCCCCCTAGCTGCAGTAATTATACCCACAGGCCCAAGGGGGGACGTAAGGTGATGTTTTGCAGCCACATAGTCTTTGAAGCTTCAAACTAAGAGACTGCTGCTCATTTTAATTTAGAACCATCCATTTGCAATGCTTTTTTGTATCAAATAATAACCTGAAAACAATCAACCCCCAACCTAACGCAACTGTGAAGGTCTTTGATTAGGAGTTGATTCTGGCGATTGCTGTGAACAAAGTGGAGGAGCTTATTTTCAACGCTGGTTTTGTCTTGTAATTGGTGTTTTTAGGAAATTAATCTCATTCTGAGTACTTCACATAAAGTCAGTGTTGATTCTAACCCCCATAGCCAGGTTATATTAATAACCCGAGTCACTCCTTGAGTAGAAAATTTCACAGGTTGGAAAGTAATTTTGAAGTCACTCAAACAGAAATTTAAACATCAAGATTAAAAGGGAGAAAGTTGCTGCTTGGTTGAATCCAAAAATACTTCTTCAAGTCGGTGACCTTTGACTTGTAGCTTGAGGGATTGGACATTAGTCGTCATTTAATTTCAGGACTTGAGGGTTTTTTGGCTCTTCCTCTTCGGTCCCTGTTGGAAACTTGTTTGGCCTGCTTGTTCCTTTTTGTGCCAAACTTCCCTCTGTTGATCAAACCACTCGAAAAGTAAAACCAGTGAAGCGACTTCTGCCCTGTCTCGTACGTCTGCACCCACGCCTTTTTGTTGTCCTTCACACGTCTCTTCCCTCGACTGAGCCGTCGGCTGCCATGTGGCTCGGCGGGAACATTCAGTGTGCTTTGTGAGCTATCTTCCAAGTCCAGTCTTGTGATGTTGCTCCCAGGACTGGCTGAGAGTTTGGCCCCGCTCACAGGCTTTACTCGGCGGCCACACAGTCACCGCTTCAGGTCCTGCTACTCACAGCGTTTCCCAAGTGCCTCCAAATTCCTGCAGAGTACCTTGTTGTGTCTCCCCGGCTACTTCTACTTCTTCCTCGCCAGATCATCCGTGTTGTCTCGCTGCCAAGTGCTCGAGCTCTTCCTGCCTGCTACCTGGAATTTGTTTGCACAGCTGAAACATGCATCATCTCTATCTTTTGTTGATGTTTATCCAATATGATGTTCTTTGCTCATCCGACTCAGACCTTTCCTCCAGATTGTGACAGTGCCTGTCAGATATTATCAAAATCAGAGTTTACACTGGGCTTTGAAAGTGAGGTTAGCAGGAGGATCTTCGGTGTCACACCCAAAGGTATGTCACTGAAAGATGCACTTCCCTGTCAGTGAACACAATTTTGTCATGTTTCATATTTAAATCAAAGTCTGTTCTCCCAAAATCACTTGGAATTTTGATGTTTTTGACCTCACATGTAAGTACAATCGAACAAAACAAAGCCCTCCAATCAAACCATTTGACCCTGATACTACGTGAAGCACATCAGTGACTCCCTGTTCATTCTCATTGAGCATCGAGCCAATCCAATTTCTCCCTCTCTTGTTTTTGTTGTTGTAAGTACTTCACACGCAATGTTCTGTATTTAGCTCTCACTGGGAGTCACAGTGTTCCATTTCGTTCCATTTCCCACAATGCACTGCTGTGGGATGGCCCTGTTTATGCAAAAATCTGCATGTGATGTTTCTAAAAAGGGCAGAATACAGCTGTGTGGGAGGGACGTCGTTTCAATCCTCTCCGCGGCTCCCTTTATATCCTAACATTTATATCCTGGGAATTTATTTTGGATGGGGCTTTATTTTTGGATTATGTAGTGCATTTTGTGTGTGTATGTGTGTCTGTGTGTTTTTATTTACAGTTTTATGATTGGAAATTGAACACAATGACCCCAAAAACCTTGCCCTTGCTAAATGTCATTGTCAGACTGTCTGGGGTAAACCTATCAAATGTAGATAGTTTTTGAGTTTGAATAAACAAAATGACTGTGAATCTTTAGGTTCAACTGAACTACGTGAAACCAAGATAACTCATTAAATGGGTTGAGAAAGTGAGCAGGTAAACGGTAAGATGGTCAGTAAAAACATGACTTGTCTTAGGTAGGAAGTGAAATAAGTGTTGGTGGATTATCAGACCAAAAGGAAGCATGTAGATGGTGAAAAGAAGAGGGCCAAAGACAGAAACCTTACTTTCTCCGATTGGCTGGCACTTTGGAGGCCTGTTAGTGGCAGAGCAATGGAGAGGCCTTGGTGTTTGAGGCCCTGCTCTTATGTGATGATGTCATCATACCCCCTCTGACCTTTCACCATTGCACTGCTTTGTGTTGTAATTTATTGCACTGTATTGTATTGTTTGTTTTATATCTGTTTTAGTACTCTTTTAATGCACTTTTATTCTTGTAAGGTGACCTTGAGTGCCATGAAAGGCAAAATGTATTATTATTGTTATTATTATTATTACTATTATTATTATTATTATTATTATTATTATTATTATTATTATTATTATTATTATTATCATAAGATGTTATGAAAAACTTGTGAAAAGGTCTTGTGAGGAGATCTATAATGTATAACTATATAGAAAGTGTCAGTGTTTGGTATAAACATGTTGTTACTTTAGTATAGGCTCCACTTTTCTTGATTTTTGTGTTATGGGGTCATTCATGCGACGCTTTGGTTACGTCTCTTTTGTCAACAAGCAGCTGCTCGCCACTAATGGGACATTTATTGATCAGAAGCAAACAGTTGCTGTGAGTGCCTATAGGTAAAATCAAAAGGTAAATGTTTTTGCTGTTGCTCTTCAACAACCTGAGAAAAAATCTCAGTCCTGAACCGTCGTTGTTGTTCCCTGTTCAGTCTTTTGTCTGCCCATCTCTCCACAGAACGTCTCTTCACAAAACAAGCAGTAAGCTGTTTTGTCCTTGGGGAGTTTAGCAGATACTTTTGATTCAGCTCTCCACCAATGCAGCCGCCAACCGCAGTCAAAGCACCGTAGCTGTCAATATCAAAATAAGAGCGTGCCTGCTGTTTGTAAATGGAAGGGCGAGCCGCAGAATGCTTTTATGTAAGACGATAAGCCCTGCCTCACTCAGCTGCGTGAGAACACACAAACTTTCACTGTAGGAGTATGCACTTGCTTCCCCAGAGACACAAAGCATCAATAACCTTTCAAAAGTAAGTGAAGATGAAGTCTCAAAATGACAATAATGGAAATTTCAAGGCAATCCTTCATTCTTCGCTGAATAAAACGAACAGACAAACCATCTTTTATCACTTTTTGAGATCAACTTTTTTTATGATTGCCTCTTCAATGGCAAGCTGTGACATTTTCAACATGTAACAAGCAGAGTTGAACTAAAATTGACTTTAAGGAATTACTTTTTTTCACTTTGAGTAAGCTGTACAAAATGCAGCTAAAGAACACCTCAAGAGGAGAAAGCAGCGACTGCACAGTGAGGGAACAGGGATTTCTGCTATGCTTGATAATTTGGAAATCTCTTCGTTTTTATTAATACTGGACAAATGCTGCCCGAAAGCTTTCTGATAACAGCTTTTCACTTTAACTTTCACAAAATGTTCTCCTTAGAAGAGTTCAGTGAAAGCAGCAGTCTTCCTGTCCTTATTAATGCATGCCCTCTTAGGAGACAAATTGTGCGATTAAATGCCCAAACGTGTGCCAAAGTGCCTTCTTGAGAACCAAAACAAATGCTGAAGTTCCCTCTTGGCTAGCATATCAAACTAATCTGACTTTTTGGCTGGTCAACACATGATAGACTGCCCTCCTGAGAGTCAAAACACACACCAAAGTGCCCTCTTGGGTGTCAAAACCTGTGCTAGAGTGCTCTTTCAGGACTTGAAATATACTGGAGAGTCCTCTCAGGAACCAAAACGCATGCTTGAGTGCCATTTAAGGACCAAAAAAATGTGCTTAAGTGCCCTTTTGGGAGCCAAAACACAGGCTACAGTGCCCTCCTGGTTGGTAAGCCAGACTAATCTTCCTTTTTGGTTGATTAAATTTGATAAACTGTTCTTTTTGGAGGTAAAACCTGTGGTACAGTACCTTTTTAGGGACTGGAAATATATTGAAGTGTCCTCTCAGGAGCCAAAAAGATGTGCTCAAGTGCCGTCTTGGGAGCTAAAAGATGCTAAATAGCTCTTTCAGAAGCCAAAATGCTTGCCCAAGTATCCTCCTAAGTACCAAACTTGCACTACAGTGTCTTCTTGGGAGCCAAAACACAAGCTACAGTGCTCTCCTGGCTGGGAAACCACACTAATTTTCCTCTTGGCTTGTTAAAACATGATAAACTGTTCTCTTAGGAGGTAAAACATATTGTACAGGGCCTATTTAGGAGCTGAGATATACTAATGTGTTCTCTCAGGAGCCAAAATGTATACTAAAGAGCGATTTTTGGAACCAAAAGATGTGCCAAACTGTCCTCTTGGGAGCCAAAATATGCTAAATGGCACACCCAAAAGCTAAAATGCTTGTTGTAGTGTCCTCCTTTGGACTAAACTTGCACTAAAGTAACTTCTTGGAGGCTGTAACACCTTGAGTACCCCCCTTGTTTGGGGAACCACACTTATCTGGCTGGTTAAAACATAATAAACTGCCCTTTTAGGCACTGGAATATACTCATACACTTGCTGAAGTGCCCTCTTAGGAGCTAAAATGCATGCTGAAGTGTTGTTTTGGTAGCATGCTAAGAACCCTATCGGGAGTCAAACGTGCTTTTATGCCACCTTGCATGCAAAAATTTATGCTTAAGTATCATCTTGGGAGCCAAAACATGCGCCTAAGTGTTCTTTCGGTAGTCAAAACACACGCTAAAGTACCCTCCGAGGAGTAAAAATATCCAAAAGAGCCTCACTGGGAACCAAAATGAAGTGCTGTTTTAGGACCCAAAATGTGCTTATGTGCCCCATGTCACCCTTCTTGGGAGCCAAAATTTGCCAAATAGCTGTTTTCAGAAGTCAAAGTGCTTGCCCAAGTATCTTTCTTTGTACCAAACTTGCACTAAAGTGTCTTTTGGGAGCCAAAACACATGTCAAGTGCACTCTTGGTTGGCAGACCACATTAATCTGCCCCTTAGCTGGTTCAAACATGATAAACTGTTCTCCTTGGAGTCAAAACACAAGCTAATGTTTCCTCTTGGGAGCCAAAATGCATGCTGTATGTGCCTTTTGTCTATACGGCTTGATAATTTGGCAAAACAAATAATATCAATTGCTGCTAAAGGTGTAAACAGAGGAAATTAAAACACTGAGGCTGCTCCATCAATTAAATATTCTCAACTTGCAGGTCCTGCCCTGTGGAAAGTGTTTTCCCTGAACTCTATTTTGATCCTTGTTTACATATACAAAGGAAGAAACATATGGTGTAGACTCCAGGAAGAGCAACCATCTAAAGGATCTTAAACTATATATCCCTGCATTTTTCAGTTTTCAAGACCATGATGTGCAGACATAGACTGGAGTGTCTGGGCAGACATATTTACCTTCACACCTATTTTTAGCTTTGCTGCAGAAAAGACAAATGATATCTGAGTCTGAATGCAAAATCACATACATCTCATGAGTTTTCTGTCAATCATCTGTCAAATAAGTGTCAGTCTGCCCTGTACTATTCCGCATATTTAGTTCTCACATCTGCTTTTTTTACACTATCGCACCCACTCACACCCACTCACTGTATTTGTGAGGGAGTGACAGTGATTCCTTCCTCAGCTCCTGCTTACTCTTTCACACACATGAGCGCAAACACACCATCACACACACACACACACACACACACACACACACACACACACACACTGGCACTCACAGAGAAGTGTCGCACAGGTTGTCCTATATAGAGTGACATAGAGCCTGTGTTGCCTGAGCTGACAGACTCAATGATGATTTTGTGTGTGATGGATGGACACATGGAGGAGTGCTGGATCATATGCAGCGCTGTAATAATGTCACACACACACACACACACACACACGCATATACACATGACTTATAGGCCCAGACTGCTGGGAAAGGCATCTGAGTGCTGCTCGTTATCGAAGCTGGGACAACACACTCACACACACTCACACACACTTACACACTGTGCATCACCAATAGAGCTCAAAGACATAGCAGCAGTTTAACATGCAGAAACCATTCATGACATGAAATTTACAAACACACGCAGACGCCATAAACCATAAAAACACAAGCTTTCAATGATCAATAGTCCATCATGACTTCAACACATGCACAGAGCCAGGTGGTCTTACCCTTCGAGACTGGATCTCTTTGACGTATAAAGGCAGTAAAAACTCTGACACGCCCTCCAGTCGCACTCCTTCCTTTGTCACCCGCAGTTTTCCCATGCCATCCTAAAGAGAAGGAAGAAGAGAGGAGAAAAGGAGGCACATTAGTGGGTTGAGCTTCTGATTCATTCCCAGTTTGTCACAATAACAAAGAATTAAAACACATTTTAAGTCAGATTTCATCATAACATCTTAAAACTTGTACTTGTTTTAATCAAGTATTGCTCCACAAATCTGATATTGAAAGTTTACGTCATTTTGAATCACTTAAAAAGAGTCATAGAGTGAGCGATATACCAAGTGGTTTATTGTTGTCAGGCCAAAGGGAGGAATTTTAGGAGAGAGTAAACTACAAATCTGTAGTTTTCTCATCCTCATCTTCATATGTTGGATTATTTTTTTTTGTTGTTGTTGTCCCCTAACCCCAATCCCAAACATATACACAGATACACTCTTGTGTCCCAATTGTTTAAAAACACATGCAACAGTGCCCTTGTGGAGCCAAAACATGTTAATAACCCCACTGAAAGTCAAACGTGTTTTTGTGCCACCTTGTGTGCAAAAATATACACTTAAGTGTCATCTTGGGGGTCAAAACATACACTAAAGTACCCTTCAAGGAGCAAAAATATCCTGAAGATTCTTACCAGGAACCAAAATGATGCAATAGTGCCCTCTCAGAAGCCAAAACACATGGTAAAGTGCACTCATGGAAGCAAAAATGTGCTCAGGACCAAGGAAGTGAGCTCTTGGGAGCCAAAATGAGCTAAAGTGCCTGATCAGTAACCAGAACAAAAGTCCAAAGTGCCCTCTTGAGGGCACCTAACACACACTTAGGTGGCCTCTTAGAGGTCAAGGTATGCTTAAGTGCCTACTTGGGCACCAAAACTCACAATTAAGTGCCCTCTCAGAGCCAAAATGTTTCCAAGTGCCTCTTCAGGAGCTTAGCCCATGCTTAATGCCCTATTGAGCACCAAGACACATACTTAAGTGCCTTCTTGGGAGCCAAAACATGTTCTTAAGTGTTCATTTGGGGGTCAAAACAAACACTAAAGTACCCTTCAAGGAGCAAAAATATCCTGAAGAAACTTACCAGGAACCAAAAATGATGCTATAGTGCCCTCTCAGGAGCCAAAACATACAGTAAAGTGCACTCATGGGAGCAAAGATGAGCTTAAGTGCCTGATCAGAAACCAGAACAAATGCCAAAGTGCCCACTTGGGAGCCAAAACACACACTTAGGTGGCCTCCTAGAAGTCAATGTATGCTAAAGTAGTTACTCAGGCACCAAAACTCACACTCAAACCCCCTGTTGGGAGCCAAAATGTTTCCAAGTGCCTCTTCAGGTGCAAAGCCCATGTGTAAGTGCCCTATTGAGTGCCAAAACACATATTGAAGCGCCCTCTTGGGAGCCAAGACATGTAATAAATTGCCCTTTTGGGAGCCATAATCCGCTAAAGTGCCCTCTTTGGACCCAAAATACATGCCTAAGTGCCTTCTTCTTAGTTGGCAAACCACACTAATCGGCCTTTTTGGCTGGTTAAAACATGGTTACTGTCCACCTTGGAGCCACAATATGTGGTTTAGTGCACTTTTGGGGGTCAAAATTCCTGCGCAGTATGCACTTTTCTTTTCTTTTGCCCCTGCCCTTCAAAATTTCCTCACACGCCACAATAAAGAAGAAGAGAAATGATAAAGATAAGTTCAAGAAAGTGTAATAGACTCTTCTCCAGCTTCTCCTCTAGGGATGCAACACCACACACTGAATTCGCTGTGGATCAAAAAACGAGAGCCTCACTGGTTTGAAACGCACTGGGACCATTCCTTCATGCCGTAATGCGCGCCGTGTAAAGTTGTGTTGAAGAAAACTTTGATGTTGTGTCCTCTACGTCACAGCAGCGTTTATTTTCAGATCAGCTCACCGTCTCTCTTTGTGCTCCATTGTGCCACATTTTACAGATTCCACACGAGTGAATGCTTGAACGATTGCTGGATCAGACTTACATGGTGAGATTAAATTCCTCTCAAACAGCCATGCAGGGTATTAGGATAGTAGGAGCTTTTACAGAGCAAAGAACAGCTACTGTACCATGTCAAATCGCTGCTTAGGATCAGTGACAGTACAGAGAGTAGAGCAGAGCTGCAGCTGCTCCACTCGTGTGGTCAGAGTTCAGTCAGGCTGTTGGCTGCTGCCGTGTGTTTCAACCTGTGACAGACACGTATCTTCTGAATCAAAGAATTCGAGTCTCAAAACAACCACAAAACTGTCCCACAACTCCTCAAATAAATCTGTTTCGACAACAACATTAATTCGTCTGTGAAAGCTGCAGCGGAATCATCACTTCGTATGAGTCTCGATGAAATAACAAAGCCTTTGAAATTAAAATGTACTTGAGAGATGGAGAGGAGACTGTAATGTAGAGACAATGGGAGGATGAAACAATGAGGGGAGCAGGAGGAGAAATGGTAAATGAGGACAGCGGTGCGGCAGCAGAAATGAATTAAATGAGAGAGAAAATTGTGGACTTGACATGCCTGTGCTGTTTTCACTCATGCACTGAACTTTAAAGACCCCAGGAGTGATCTGCAGCGATGAACACACATGTGACCAAACTTCACCCTGACTGTCTCTTGGTAAAAGTGCAGGAAGTTGAGATGAGGTCATGTGACCCAGCAGGTCAAGGCGAGGGACAAGTACTTTGTGAGGACGTCGGTTTTGTGACATGACTGGCGAGTGTAACAAAGCTGCCTCCTGCTCCTCTGTTCCCTTTCACATCCTGTTCTAAATTGTGTGCACATTCACAATGTTTCACAGATGCCACAGGTTCTCACTATTCAAATCATAAAAATGTTCAGTATGTTCAGGAGAGCTGTGCTTGTGCTTTTCACATTTCTAAATGTTGTACTTTTTAAAATATTCAGCATTTTTGAAACGCTTTAGGCCCATTGAAATTAATGGAAAAGGAAGCTTGCAAATACACATTCACTCAGGCATTCAAGGAAGCCTATGAATACACGCAGAGTTCAGAGCAGATGGATGAAAGAGGACCATTGAGACAGGGTTCCTGCAGGTTTTGGCGAGTCATATTTAAGACTTTTAAGATCTTTTTAACGCCTTTGGATGAAATTTAAGACCAAAAAAACATAAATATGGTTAGTGGTTTGGGGGGTCTGCCGCATTACAACCAAATCAAAGTGCGTGTCACTTAAGTTTGTTCTTTTGGGTATTTTGACCATTTTTCATTTCCTGCAAATAAATGCTCTAAATGACAATATTTGGGATTTGGGAGTAATGTTGTCAGTAGTCTATATAATAAAACAAAAATGTTTATTTTACTCAAAACAAATACCTATAAATAGCAAAATCAGAGAAACTGAAAAATTTGCAGCGGTCTCGTAATTTTTCCAGAGCTGTAAATGCACTCAGTCTGAAGATGCATTCACTGACCTTACACATTAACGGAAAAATCAGCATCTACATTGAAAGCAGAAACTGATACAAAATACAGCTATTTCATGATACTGCTCTGTTAATATATCTCAGATATAAAAGCTGTTCAGCTTTTTGTCATTAGTTTAAGCAATTTATCATTCAAAGTATGTACTTTTTAATTTGCTGTATTTATATATACAATTTTAATTCTTTAGCATCTTCATTACCAGAAGTGACACACTACTTTTAACAAATTATTCTGCATTTTATACTTTCTCCTCTGTCACCTGCTTTTAAACATTTACTGCTTACCTAACCCCAGCTGTCAGATTTTTTTTCTTTTGTAATGAGCAACATTTTGTGATTGTTTTAATACATTGAACATTTTGTGTTTTCCAGCCTTATAATTTTCAGCTATGATGCAGTACTTGGAGCACATTTCTCATTTAGCAGTTTCTCATTTTGCTCACACAGTGTCAGCATTTCAACGCATTTTCTTACTGAAAATGCAAATTTTCTAGTATTTCATTTGTAGTTTTGCCACATTTAAAGTAAGTCTCAAAGTACCCACAATCCATTTCTCTATGATACTAATTAGGAGCTACAGTTCACTCCAAGGTAAAACTACTACCTGGGGAAGTTTCATCATATCAACCATCTCATAATTTCAACTTTTTAATCTCAAAATTTTTGCTTAATGTGGACAAAAAACAATCTCATCAAAGTGAATTTTTCATTTTCATTTCTTCCCCAACTGACTGTAATGAGCCTCTGGAGTTTTTTCTGTCACTAAGCCTCTGAAATATAACACTGTTTTTGTGTTTCACTTCAGTTTAACTGTTTTCCTCTCATATAACATGGAGGAAATTGGGTATAATTCCCAGATACTGAAAGTTCTTGTATTCCAGAAAAAAAAATGTGCCAAAGCATGTACTCACCAGATGTTTTTTGACCACTTAAAATTAAAATAAGCAAAAAGAAGTCCAGGTTTTAAAGAGTTAATACAGTGTATTGTTATGTTGGTCATGCCAGTCACCACTAAAGAGCGTTGAGTGCATTCATACTGTGAGTCTACTTGAGCAGAGTGTTAAAAGCGATGCATTAAAACCCACTGAGCTTGAAATATGTTTTTCACACTGTGGCGCTTTAAAAAAATAAACAGTATATGTACTCTTACATTGTGAACAAACTGTTTCCTACAACGACTTTGACATAAAAATAGAAGGAGACAGTTCAGGGTGTTAGATTCCAACGCAAGTAAAGGCATTGATCCGTTTCCTTCACATTAAAATCAAAGTGATTCATAACAAAGGTGTGCAACCTTGAAAACTTGATACAGAATCCTAACCTTATAAATTAGTCTGTGTTTCATTTACAAATGCGTATGCGCTCTGAAAAGGGGGTACTGTAAAGAAATCAGAGTGTCAGATCGATAGCTCAAGGCAGCCAAAGGTTTCCAGTGTTGTTCTTGGATCCATAGTCATTACACTGAATATACAGTGGAGCACAGAGCTTATTTAATAAGCCATAACACATCAGGCTGGGGGAACCGGGAATGAGCTTGCTGCATGGATTACACACACACACATATATATATATATGTATACACACACACACAGAAACTCAAAACAAAGAAGGATTCAGTCGCTACATTCCCTGAATTTCCTCCCTAATCCTCCCTCTCTCCAACTCTCTGCCTCTCACTTCCCAAAAACACCAAGCTGTGATGTTCAAATTAATCAGGTGGTTTTATTCCACCTCGCTGCCCGCTGTCCAAAACTGACGCCTCCTTCTGATCGAACATGACAGCTCTCCCTCTCCCCGCGTCGCTCGCACACATCCCGTCTTTTTGTCTCATTTTCAATCCAGCATGCATCATTGGATTGACTGGGCGCGTGAACAATATTGCCAAAGCCTCGGATACAATGGGAATTCATCAACAAACAGAAGAAAATGAGTAAATCTCTCCATTCATGCATTTAGCTCTCATTGTTGGGCGCTCTCCCTCCCTCAGTGAGACTTTTCTTTGTCCTCCTTCTCTCCATCCTCTCTCTCCGGCAGTTGCACTCCTTCTCGATATTAAATTAGTTTTGGATCAGAGGTTGTATCGTGCCTCGTAGCAGGGCTGAGCTCATTTTAAATGAAACGCACTCCCTGTTAATAATGTTGAAAGGAATTTATAATCAAGCAAAAACTGCTAATAAACCCTTCAATTATTCATAATTAAAGGATCGTTTGTTCCAGGCGCATGAAGTTCCAGGTAAGTGAAGGAAACAACCAACACAGTATGGTTTGCAAACACTTGAAGATGTGAGAGAAGAAAAAAAGCTTTTTTTGTGACAGGATGAAAGTGCAGCGTTCAGTTTCCAACGTGTTCGCACGACAGCGGCAGAGCTTCCAAAGCGAGGGATAGCAAACACAACCAAATGTGCCGTCAGCGGGTCGCTCTATTTAACAGACTCAGAGCAAACTTAACAAAACTCAATGGAATAAAACACACACTTCAGGCTAAAGTCAACACAGATGTAGGGACAAATGTAGGACAACCAGACAAAAAAAGAACTGGATGTGATAAAAACGTCCCTGCAAAGCTTTACAAGTGATCTTGAAATAGTCTCATTTTTACATTTGTCCATTCAAAATCCACAAGAACAAATTCATGTACCACACAAAGACCAAAAGTCCCTTCGATGACATTTCACCAGTCGGCAAAGTTTAGCAGTGAGAATAGAAATCTGTCCTTTTTCTCTGTGATTTATTTTGTTGTAGTGATGGAAACTGGAGCTGGAATATCAAAAAGAAAAAGGAGGTCAGAGCAGAGGAAAACTAAACAGGAGTGACACTAATGTTACATGTAGGGCTGCAAGACAAGATCTGTCTTTCAACCAACAACTTTCAAAACTTGACTTTGTTTTGATATGAAACCTTTTAGGACCTGGTGTCCACACAAGTTGGCGTTACATTTCTGGCTCTTAGACCCATGAGACTTCAAATTTTAAAACTTGAATCCATTGACTGAATTTGGAGAAACCAAAACTTTACACCCATTTCAGTGAGAAAAAAATGTAGTTATGAAGAATAAAATTTTCAACTAAAAACTACTAGCTATCTTATAACACTAGAAACTTAACTTCCTGAACAAAGAACAAATTTAGTTCCTATACTTACTAGGCTTTACTGATACTATTTAATGAGGAGAAATTTTTAAAAAATTAACACCAAAGAAAAGCTCAGGTCTAAAGAGGTTAAAGAGCAAACGTGAACACCAAAAGTGAAAAATCTCTGATAATGGTAAAAACATCATTTCTGCCTAATTTACTTGGCACAAGATGCAAATAACTGGAGCTAAATCACAATCAACAAATCGTCATTTTCCACATAATTGCTGGCCAATCAGACAAAGTCTAATCAGAGAAAAAGTTCACCTGACTGGATTGGCTGATTTAGTGTTCGACTCCCTTTGCCAGTTGGAATTGGCGCCATCGCTACAACAAGTCCTGTAAAACAAAACTGTGGACTGGACTTCATCAAAAAACTTCAAACTACAGCCTCAGGCTTCTTCTTTTTGCTAACACAAGCTCGCAACAACACCAGAAGAGAAGCCATGCAGAATAAGTTCCAACACACAGTAAGCTGAAGAGTCCTGTGAAAACTTCTGTTTGCCTTATTACTAACAAAATACATACATTTTTACATGTTAATTGAACCATAAACCACCATCCTTTTCTTCCCCTGATACTTCGTACCTCGCCTGCACACTAATACTGAAAAGCTCCTGGGGATGTTATCAGACATAATTATCACTCTGATGCTAAAATGAATTATTAAATTGAGAGCAGTGTGAAGAACGTGTACACACATGTGATTACAGTTATATAGTTATAGTTATAGTTATAATGTGCGCCAGTTATAGATATTATAAGCTCTTATAGCTTCAAGCATGCACGTAAGGCTTACTTCAGGGCAGAAAAACAGTATGGAAATAAAACCTGATTCTAATAAAATCTTAAAGTCATAGAGGGTATTTTATTTGCCGTATGATTATAAAAGCTGAAGTGCACACGGATCTGTACCAATCAGCCTTACATTATGGCCATTCATCAGTTTATACAATCCAATACAAAAGCTGCTCTAAGAGTCTTACTTTTTGGATCAGGAATAATGGAGTCATAAATAAATATATACCACTGACGTCAATAGACTTCAATTCAGTTACTGACGTCCTTACACATCGATTATGTTTTTCTTGAGGACTGAACTCAACGTTATTTAAGAAGCACTTTAAAAACAACCACAGCTGAACCATAGTACTGAACATAAATTGACAAAAATGTTAAAACAAAGGATGAAAAAACAGATATGACCACCAAAATAATTGATTTATCATTCTCAAAAATAATTTGAGAACATTAAAAAACAATAGTTATGGTTTAAAAACAAACCATAAAACACTGAAACTGAGTATACAGGGAGTGCAGAATTATTAGGTAAATGAGTATTTTGACCACCTCATGCTCTTTATGCATGTTGTCTTACTCCAAGCTGTATAGGCTCGAAAGCCTACTCCCAATTACGCATATCAAGTGATGCGCATCTCTGTAATGAGAAGGGGTGTGGTCTAATGACATCAACACCCTATATCAGGTGTGCATAATTATTAGGCAACTTCCTTTCCTTTGGCAAAATGGGTCAGAAGAGGGACTTGACAGGCTCTGAAAAGTCAAAAATAGTGAGATATCTTGCAGAGGGATGCAGCACTCTTAAAATTGCCAAGCTTCTGAAGCGTGATCATCGAACAATCAAGCGTTTCATTCAAAATAGTCAACAGGGTCGCAAAAAACGTGTGGAAAAACCAAGGCGCAAAATAACTGCCCATGAACTGAGAAAAGTCAAGCATGCAGCTGCCAAGATGCCACTTGCCACCAGTTTTGCCATATTTCAGAGCTGCAACATCACTGGAGTGCCAAAAAGCACAAGGTGTGCAATACTCAGAGACGTGGCCAAGGTAAGAAAGGCCGAAAAACGACCACCACTGAACAAGACACACAAGCTGAAACGTCAAGACTGGGCCAAGAAATATCTCAAGACTGATTTTTCTAAGGTTTTATGGACTGATGAAATGAGAGTGAGTCTTGATGGGCCAGATGGATGGGCCCGTGGCTGGATCGGTAAAGGGCAGAGAGCTCCAGTCCGACTCAGACGCCAGCAAGGTGAAGGTGGTGTACTGGTATGGGCTGGTATCATCAAAGATGAGCTTGTGGGGCCTTTTCGGGTTGAGGATGGAGTCAAGCTCAACTCCCAGTCCTACTGCCAGTTTCTGGAAGACACCTTCTTCAAGCAGTGGTACAGGAAGAAGTCGGCATCCTTCAAGAAAAACATGATTTTCATGCAGGACAATGCTCCATCACACGCATCCGAGTACTCCACAGCGTGGCTGGCAAGAAAGGGTCTAAAAGAAGAAAAACTAATGACATGGCCTCCTTGTTCACCTGATCTGAACCCCATAGAGAACCTGTGGTCCCTCATCAAATGTCAGATTTACAAGGAGGGAAAACAGTACACCTCTCTGAACCGTGTCTGGGAGGCTGTGGTTGCTGCTGCACGCAATGTTGATCGTGAACAGATCAAAACACTGACAGAATCCATGGATGGCAGGCTTTTGAGTGTCCTTGCAAAGAAAGGTGGCTATATTGGTCACTGATTTGTTTTTGTTTTGTTTTTGAATGTCAGAAATGTATATTTGTGATTGTTGAACTGTTATATTGGTTTCCCTGGTGAAAATAAATAATTATAATGGGTATATATTTGTTTTTTGTTAAGTTGCCTAATAATTATGCACAGTAATAGTCACCTGCACACACAGATATCTTCCTAAAATAGCTAAAACTAAAAAAGCCCTGCTCCAACTTCCAAAAATATTCAACTTTGATATTAATGAGTGTTTTGGGTTAATTAAGAGCATGGTTGTTGTTCAATAATAAAATTAATCCTCAAAAATACAACTTGCCTAATATTTCTGCACTCCCTGTAGTCTCATGCGGGTCTGAAGCCAAGGAATAAAAATGGACCATTCTACAAACTGAGCCCTGTAGGTGGCAGCAGTGCTCACTTTGGATGAGAGATCAGCAAATATTACGAGAAGAGACGACAGAGAGACAATGGCTGACAATGGAAACTGGAGCAGAGTATGTGTTGCAACCGTGAGAAAACACAACGAAGATCACGGAGAGGATTTAAGGATGGAGCTTCATAGACAAACCCTAAACTCTAATCAAAGCTCATTTGCTCGTTTTTTTTTCGTCGAAAACTTATGATTTTGCTGAAACCAGCCTTGGATGTACTGCTAATTACTAAAGAACAGCAAAAGGTAGAGACAAACTTTTTTTTCCTGATGCAAGAAGAGAGTCTAATCTTCCTTTTGGTAGTCTTTGTATTCATTTAGTCATTGAAAAAAATAACCTGTAGGTCTTGAAAGATTGGTCAAATTGCTCTAAAAATGCTTGACACCCAATGAGTCGAGTCTCTTGAGAGAATTATGTCTTAATACAAGGAACTTCACACAAATATTGGCATTATTTTTGGCTTAGAATATCTTCAGATATCAGACATTTTACTGGATGTGCCAAGTGAATGCGGCTCACAATATTTTCTAGATTTCAGTTTTTTGGCACTTAAGCCATGTATATGAACATAGCACAAAGTAAATATCATTAATGGATTCAAATTGACGTCACGAAAGAAGGAAAACTATCAGGATCATCTGGAATCAATTAGCAAAACACCTTTAGCCCCTTCTGTAACTTATACTCCAACTGCTAACCCATTTACAAAACATTACCACAGTTCATATGTTATAACTGAAACACAGGCTATGCAGAAATGTGTTTCCGGAAAAAATACAGAGCTGGTAATAAAAGGAAGACCTACAATAATTCATAAAAGACAACTTTAATCTGTTAAACATGATTCTGGTCGTGCAGCTGCTGAAGTGACGTTTTTACCGCGCACACGTAAATCCAACACTACAACATCACACCTCGACATACAAAGTTTAACACCAGCCACGAAAAAAAGCAGCTTTTTTTATGAGGAAGGTCAACAGAATATGTGAGGGTGCGAACGTCCTCCTCCATAAAGTAGCTGCGCAGATAATGATGGATCTCCTCATCACGGCGAGGTTAACAGGCAAACTGTCCCATTAGGTGAAAACGTACCATATGCAAGGTTATACACACAGAACACCCACGGCTGTAATATACAAAGTAACGACAGGTTGATCTCCATGACTTTTAGGCGTCCGTTCACACACACGCACAGATGTGCACAAAGACGTACACACACAAGATAAACCCGAGTGTCCCTGCGGTGATGGATAGACCCGGGAAGTATTTTGCAGGCACTCCTAATATTCAGGACTGTTGTAATTTTTCACACAACCTTTTATGTCAGCTGGAAGATGTGGAAAGAGAGAGGGAGGAAGAGCAGAGTCGCAGAGTCACCTTTGCCTCGTAGAAGAGCGGAGTAAATGACTAAAGAGTTGCCCAAATGAGGAAACAGACTGTGTGTGTTTTTGGCGTCCTTTTAACTTTTTGACCATTTACAGACGTCACATAATCGTTCTTCTCCTCTGGCGAAGCTTCAGCTCGGTCCTTGAGCTCACTTTCATGATGAGATATGAGAGAATACACTTTGACTTTAAAACGTCTGAAGACGATAAGTTCGTTAATGCTGTGAGCTTCAAGAGAAGACGTCAGATTTTGATTTAGAATAAGGCCTAAAGGGGAAAAAAAAGGCTGTTTGAAAATGAAGATAGGTTTTTGAATTATGAAGAAAGTGATCACAGCGCAATTCTGGAACTGTCAAGAAAGTTATTTGTTGGCCTGACATGAGACGACACTGATCCTTATGTTTCTTGAGTTTTGGGAATGAAGTTAATGACAGAAAGTGTGTTTTTTAATCTTGACTGCTGCACTCGTGTGATCTGAAACTGCAGCTCTGAAGCAGGAAACGGCTTCTGTTCTGTCGAAATCTGAATTGCAAAATCTGAAATGTATAGTGACTTTGGACTTTTGTCGGTAATGTACAAAAAAGAAGAAAGAGAAGTGAGATTTTAAAAAAAAGAGAAAAAAGTCAAATATCATGCATGTTGAGGAATTTCCTAGAAGCTTGACCACTTGACAAAGGAGACTCAGGAGACTCAGATGACTTAAGTTGAAAAGGTTTATGTAGCTTGATCAAGGAGAAGAGACAGACAGTACACTTGGATGCGCAGTGTAGTGCAGAGTCAATTCTGCCAGACCTCTCTGTGTATTCAATATTTATCATATCTGAAGGTTGTTGTGTCTATTTAGGAGACCAATGAGTTCAGCTTAGGATGTCCCTCTCATCCTGATACAAGAGAAGGGCTGTGACTATGTTTGAGACATACAGAGGAAATTAAGGTAATAATTGTGTAGAATAATAAGGAATTAGGAAAATTCCATGACAATGCACACTCCCTTTCAAACGTGTCGTAAGATGCTGACATTAAGTCAAAAAATACCCTCTGAAACAAAAATGATACAAAATGCATATTTCATCAATTACAGTACATACATAAATGTTGTCGAGGTTACAGTGAGTGTAAAACATTAGGGGTGTCCTGATTGGATATTTATATCAGATATCAGTCCAATATCAGCGAAAAAAAAAAGAATATTGGATTACTGCAACGGAGTATTAGGGACAAATTAAGAAAAGAAAAGAAAGAAGAGATCAAAGTCAAAATAAATTATTTTTACGAGAATAAAGTCAAAATTTATTATTTTATTACAAGATTACAGTCGAATTTAATTATTTTACTATGAGATTAAAGTAAAAAATAATGTAATTTACTACGAGAATAAAGTCGAAATATAATCGAGGACAGTCTACGAGGAGGAGGAAATAAGGACCACGGAGCATTTTGTCAAATTATACTTTAACTTGGGTTTTACAAACAACTAAAAAACAACTAACTGCAGCACTCTCATCTTCGTTTCATTCTTCTTTTTCTTCTTCTGATTTGATTGTTTCCTTACCTACTTCCGATACGACTTTATTTCGACTTTAATCTTGTAGTAAAATAATTGATTTTGACTTTATTCTTGTAGCAAAATAATTAAATTCGACTTTCATCTCATAGTTAAATATGAAGCAAAAAAAAAAATCTTAATGTGGCCCTAATACTCTGTCGTAGATTACATCTGCCTACATCTAAAATCTCAGATACAAGCAGTCCATTACATTTTCATTCAAGTCTGAAAAGATATTGCAGCTGAGTGCAAAACTTGTCATGCTCAAGTTTCTCATAGTGGCGAAGAGCTGGGGAAGTTTAACAATTAAAACTTTCAACATTCCCCCAAAGGCTATTTAAGTATTGGAGACCTACAAACAGAGCTAAACATCACCCCATTCCTGCTGATATCGTACCAGATCAATATCTGTATCAGCCAAAACTCAAGGCTGCTATACTGGTATCATATCAGAAGTGAAACCACTGGAATGGGACACCACTTTTAAAATATTGCTGCGACTGGTCTGCATCTTTAAGTTTCCGGAAAACGTGCAGAAATATGGACAGAATCAAATGTTTGAGCATGAAATCAAAAAGTGATGGAAGGAAGAATGAATTCAGTTTCACTTATTACATGTAAAATGGATACTGACTCCAAGCAGCTCACCCAGGAAATTTCACCCTCACACTGCAAGTCC